>JAEANM010012420.1:0-14818 GCA_017656035.1 Myanophis thanlyinensis | reverse complement strand
AGCCAGCCATGCTGGCTCAGGAATTCTGGGAGTTGAAGTCCACGAGTCATGAAGGAGCCATAATTGCCTACCCCTGGCTTAGACAATTTCCTTAGGATATTGGGAAAGCAGGGGAGTAGACTGTAGAGGATATGGAGAGTAGGCTGGATAGAGAGGACAGGGAATAATGGATGAGGGATTATACAATGTCAGATACAATACAGAATACAGAATATAAAATACAATGACTAATACAGTGACAAGATACAATGTCCGTTATGGCTTCAAGAACCATTTCATGTGCAGTGGTTTAGAGATCGAACTGCTTGTGGGAAGAAGAAATTTCTGGGTCCACACTGAATGTCTTTGGGTCAGTCACTCTTTAACATAATCCACCTCACAGGATTGCTGATATGGGCATAAATAAAAGGAAATCCCTCTACTTCTCTAAGCCTTGAGCATTTAAAGAATAGCTAGAATATAAACCAAAGAAATAATTATGATTTAGCACTACCATCTCTGGGTTGCCTGGATCTGAGTGGTCAACTGTTGTCTCATTCTCTCGTTCAGTCACTTTGACTGTTGTTGACCTGATAAGCATCATGTTGCCACAATTGTCTCTTAATAGTTGTTTCTTTAAATTCTTGTAATCTCTTACTTGCATCATCTGAGAGGATATCCAATCACCTTGTCTTTGGTCAACCAGCTTTTTCTAAGCATGAGGGTCTTCTCTAGTGACTTTTGGATAAGATGTCCAACACAGCTAAGCTTTTAGCTTCATTATTAATGCTTCCAAAGGGCAGTCTGCTTTAACTTCATCTAATACTGAATGATTTATATACTCTTATTGTGAGATTTGAACTAGCAAATTGCAGGCAGCTAGCATTCAGCAGAAGTAACCTGCAGTACTTCATTCTAACTGCTGCACTGCCACGGCTTTAATTCTTGGAATACAAATATTAATAGACTTAATTTGAAATAAACAGGTTTAAAGTCAGGGCTAAAGAACACATATGAGGGCCTTCCAGTTATTTTGTTCACAAAATGACTCTTTTGTTTGGGGACAAAATCCAGACAATCCAGAAAGTGGCAAAATATCCTCTTACCAGATGTTTATTTGGCATATGGCTTGGAACTAGTCTATCTTGCAACACACACACACACACACACACACTTCTTTTTTTAGTGTTAAATGTGTCTAAATCTTAATTGTTGTTGGCCTCCATTTCTTATTTTCCTTCTCACACACTGTTTTCACTATTTCCTCATTCTTGTGCCTTTTCAACCTAGAAACTAAGCTCTGCTCTTTGTTCTGTTTTATTACATACTGTACTATAAATTCCATTCTTATATATCCTGATCCATTGGATGGCAGAGAGAGAATGAAAAAAAAATGAGAAAGGATCTGTCAGATCATGTAAACTGAGTGTCCTCTAAGAATAATTATCAGAGAGAAGGAAAAAAAGACCAAAGACCTCAGCAAGGTCTATCTGGACATAATGATGCACACTTGCCAATAGAATGATACAGAAATAATCTAATAAATATTGAATAGTTTTTGTGGGGAACAGGAAGATATATATACCGTGGAAGTTTGGTCCAAACTTTTTTGTGGTTAAGTCTTTGTTTTTATAATGTAAACTCTATGTTCGTAGCTTCATATTTAACAGCAAAGACACTTTGCATATAATAAGACAAATCTGGAAAGTACAATCTCTAACAGATTATACATAAACCCAGATGTTTCTTTGCTAGCTTTAGGAGAACTGCATCCAGCAAATTCTGTTTGTGTGTGAAGCAGCAGTGTGAGGTACTGTCAATGCTAAGTCTGACTCCTGTTCAGTTCTGTGACTGTCGTCTGAACAGCTTCACCATCAATTTCCTACGTAGGTGTCCATATGCTTACACCTGTGTTTATGTAGTTGTCTCTGTTCACACAACTGCATTTCTCCATATGTCTCAAACCAGTTATCAGTCTGATCACCCTGGCTCACTTTTCATTAGTATCCTCCCAGCATTCTTCTGTATTGTTGTATACATTCCTATATGAGGCTTAAGATGAGGTTTGTTTAATTAGTATGTGGCATAAGTCTGAAATAAAAATTGTGACTTTCTCCTGTTTCCCAGCAACTAACAATAATGCCAATGCCAGGTTTGATGCTGGCTGTACCAAAAGTCCTACCTTGAATCTCCTTCTTGGCTAGCTGTTGGCTTCCCTACAATCTGCAGCTCTGCTTTCCCACAGCGCCACAATGGAAATTAAAATGGCCATGATTATTATTAACTGATTAGGGGCTGGCTCTAAATCTGATAATCACACCTGTGTATTCATGAAAAGTAGCAAGGAAAGAACTCAAAGACTATTTAAGCCTCATATAGAGAAATACCCAAAATTACATTAGCAAAATCACTTCCCAAAAGTCATTTACTTTCCTTATCTGACTAGGGCTGCAATGAATATCCTCTACAAATCAACACAAATTATTATTGATAAAAGAATTGGACTCACTGAACTATCACATTTTTGTCCTCACTGCTCATGTCCTTATTTGCTCAGTGCCATTGAATTTGTGTTGTGAGGGTCTATTCGCTTATGTTGACTAGATTTTTTCCTTCATAATTCTGATAAAACTATTTACTAAACTATTTAGATTTACTACCACAGCCAGCAAGGGCTAAAGTGCAATGTTGGCAAATGAGGACAAGGGAGGTTGGCTTTTTAATATAAAATACAAAAGTATGGAAAATACTTTCATCTCAGCCCTAAAATGAATCATAATTGAGCACAGACTGTACTGTTCTATGGCTCAAAAGCAAAGAATCTATAATTTGAAGGCAAAAGAGTGTCTTTTAACTTTTGCTTACCAAGAGACAGAGCAGAAACTGCCTTTTTTCCCAAGGTCTAGGAACAAGACGGAAGATTGGGATGGGGATAGACAGACAGACAGACAGACAGACAGACAGACGGATGGACGATATAGATGGATGTGAGATTGACTTGCCAGAAAAGATAGACTTCTCAGATATCAGAATAAAACAATATTTTTTCATAGAGATTTGCATATTAATAGAAAGTGTATAAGCAAATATCTTTGTAAGCAGTCCAGTTGAGTCACTGACAGTGAATTGGGCGGCCATATACATTTTGTTAAAATAAATAAATAAATAAATAATGGAGCCAAAAGTGAAAGATTCTCCTCACTCCCATTCTTACCGATACTCCCCCTTTCTACTCTATTTTTATTGGATGCACTCTTTTCTTTTCTTTCTTTGTCTCTCTCTGTCTTTTCCTCCCTGTTGTGTCAGATTAAAACTGAGTGTATTTACTGTGGATTCAGATGGATTATTAGCAGAAGGGCCCCTTGTCTCTCATCGTTGATTAAATGTTTGACTTCCAGGACAGATACTTTAGTTATATATCCCACTGCTTTTAGTTTACAGATAGCTTTTCTATCTTGACAAAGCTTTTTATGGTACCAATCTTCCTCTTCATCTTTACCACCAGGAGAAATTATATCTAGTGAAGGTTGTAAGGGACATTCTCTTAATTGAGATGTAAATGTTGATTACTTTCCTTCTTCCCACACAGTTCATTGTTTCTGGATGTCTCTCAATTGGTGCTGAGAAGAGTCCTACCGAATGTGCAGTGAGTCTGCCTCACATTGTTTTCTTTACTATGATCTGCAATTTAATGCTTTCAATACTAGAAAAGATCTCAGTGAAACAACTGCATTTGCATCCATGGGGCGGGGAAGAAGGGGGTAAAGGTGTGGCAACTTCATCACACAAATGCTACAGCTTACTTCTGCTGGAAAAGGGGGTACAACTGTGGCATGTGTATTATGATCTTACTGCATGCTTGTTACTCTTTTGAAATCATCAGGATTGCTGCAAATGTTGTTGATTGCCTCCCAGGAGGCAATATTTTAGAAGGTTTAGAAGCCACTAAATGCGTGTGAACCTCTTAGAAGAGAATATTTAGATTGGTGAGGCAGGGGTGGCAGTGTCCATAGAGTACATAGGCATTATTCATTTGCCCTATTAAGAATCCACTACATTTGTAGAAGAGATTTCTTTTTCCATTCATTCCTGAAGCATTTTACCTGTTTTTAGCACAATGTTTCACATAACACCAGTCATTACTATCAAAAGCATTGTTCCCAAAAGTAACTTGCTCTGCTCAGGGCATTAAACTGTATTTTAGATTTTGCCTTCAGCTGGGAGCTCCACCGCTAGAAGCTTTTAATAATAGGTTGGGCATCCATTTGTCTGAAATGGTATAGGGTCCCTGTGTGAGCAGGGTGTTGGACTAGAAGACCTCCAAGCAGAGGTGAAATTCAGTAGTTTCTAGCAGGTTTGCTAGAACCGGTAGTAAATTTTCTAAGCAGTTTGGAGAACCGGTTGTTAGACGAAATCTCCTTTTGTTTTTTTCCCACTTTACAGGATTAATCCTGTAAGGAAGGCAGGAAAAAAACATCCTTGTGTTGTTTCTAGCCTAATCTTTATTCCCTGCTTACAAAACTGTCCACCCAGTCACAGGACCCTGCAGCCACACCCACCAAGCCACACCCACAGAACTGGTAGTAAAAAAAATTGAATTCCTCCACTGCCTCCAAGATCCCTTCCAACTCTGTTATTTGCAGTTCTTTGCTTCTGCATTTATCCACACTGAATTCAATAATCCTCTATGAGGAGGAGATAGAGAGGTTCTAAGTTTTTCTTAGTGACCCTATTTCTAGAAAGAAGAAAAAAAATATCTGTAAGGAGATTTGGGACTAATGTTATCACAAAAGAAGTTATATCCAAAAAGGAAGAGATTCGGACTGAGGGTACTCACTGGTTCATCTTTCTTGGTGAATTTCTCAAACTTTGGAAATTGAGTTTGCTCTTTCAGAAACCAAAAGCAGCATTCTTCACTCTGTGCCATCTTATTGTACTGCTGATTTTGCAGCTGGGTGTGTAGATTGTGTGGGGAATATTTTACCTATTACAAGCAAAGGTGAGAGTAGAACCAAAGAGATTAGAGTGTGCAACACTGAAAATGGTATCTCTGTCATCACCTTCAACTCTATAAACATGTCTGTCTCCCATCTAATCAACATCTGTAGGAGGCAACACTATTTGAAATTTTCTAATTCTCTATGAATATGTTGAATTTCCAAAGATATGAGAAACAGAACTAGAGCTGAAGTAGTTCTTCCCATGTATTAATATTCATGAAGTGGGAAGTTGGTGCTCTCTGAGTTTCTTTGTTTTCTAGCAGAAGTTTTATTACCCAAACTAAGTAACATCATTGGTGCTTCCTTTGCTATCCTTATTCTCTCCCAACATGTTGGATTACAATTCCCAAATTACCAGCTATTTGCTCTGGAGATTTTTGAAACATTTGTCCCTCTAGTACTTTGAACAACTGGAATCACCCAGTCATTATTATGCTTTGAATATAATCAGCAACACAATGATTGATGATGTTAGAAGATGTTTTAAGTCACTAGAGGAGCTTATCCTTCAAAGCTATAGTCCCAACCCATCTGGATGACACCTGATTGGGTAAGGTTGTCCTAAATTCTCAATACAGTAAAAATTGTTCTTGCTGTGATGATCTAACAGTCAATCTTTGTGCCTTTTAGGTAAAAGGCTCACAAGCCATGAATATCATCAGTGCCATTTTTGCGTTACTTGGAATATTGGCTTTTATAGTAGACCTGAGCATAAATGGGCCATTTCATTCAGATGATAACTACGAGTATTCACTAGTGATGGTAAGTGTCAATGGTTCAGACATAGTGTAACACTCTCTGACAACTAGCAAAGGAATTAGAATGGTTTATGGTCTAGTTATTGTATATCCGAGAAGGAAAACATCCATTTTCAAAGTATAAGGTTGTATCCAGCTGAAGAACATTTCATGTGGGTACTCAATTATTTATATCCAACACACCTGAAACCCAGATGAAGATACCTGAATCCAAACTGGTAACTCGGTTCAAGCTATGGTTAGCCAGGTTTCAGTGGCACCCTTCTATAGTGTTACACTATACCAGGGGTGTCAAACTCATGGCCCACGGCCCATATGTATCACACGCTGGCCACTCCCACCTCCGGTTTAGTGAAGGGGAAAAAAGGTCACGATATGTCACATGACAACAACGTGACACTGTAAGTTTGACACCTCCGGACTATATTATTAGACATGATTTCCTTAGCATGACACCTGCTTCTGCTTTTGGATTGGCTCTCCAGTGTGAATTGGAGTAAGGTGTCCTTAGGATCGCCTGATAATTTCATCACAACAGAGAAGAGAATGGATATGACCCAGTTTAAATGTTGAATGTTCAAATATGTTCAGTTTGAAAAACCTTTTTGTTCACGAAGAATAGAGAAGGAGCCCTGAACCTTTTAACTCTGAAGGGGACATTTGGTCTTTGGGGAGCTCTTGTAAAGGGCTGAAGGACAGAGAGGAAGATTTCCCAGTTCTTTTATCCAAATGTGACATTTTCTTCCAACTCTCTTTCTACAGGACTTCTCTTCTCCCCCATCACTTTTGCCCCCTTTAAGCAGCTCAGCTGTCTCTGGACTGCTGCTGCTTCTCATCACTGTTTTCTAAGAATAGCTTATTGGACCATTTGAGATACAGAAACATTTTTTACAAATGAAGATGTATTATAGTGACTTTTATGGTTTTATAATTAAATGGATTTAGAAGTACACAGGTAGGACAAAACCAATCAGACCCGATAGCAGATGTCTACAAGAGTACTGGGGCTCCAAGGCATGAAGTGGGACCCTGGGAACAGAACAAAGCAATTATATGGACTGAGGCAGCCCCCAAGAGAAATCAATGGATAGATTCCCATTTGCTAATCAGCTTGTATCATTGTTTCCATTGGGGAAAAGACAGGCAATAGGATCGCCATTGTGCTGTTGACATTCACGATTGTGGAATTCTGCATTGCATCGGCAACTGCATATTTTTGGTGCCGGGCGACCCGTTCAGACTCCAATGAGGTGAGATTTAATACCCGAATTATAATTGCTGCTACATCTGTGAATTACAGTTAGGTTATTGTTATTGTTTCTGATTCTGATTAAAGTGTGCCAGTCATTGTGTGTCAGGTTTTGATGGGAAGAAAAAATGGCATATTGTAGCTAAGATGGACAGATGAATGTGAATTCAACAGAATTAATCTGAGACGGAATGAGAGAAAATTAAAATACTTTTTAAAAATGATCCAGTCGATTGAGTTTTGATCCAGTCGATTGAGTTTTGATGTTTGGGGTGGGAAAGAAGAATTAATTCCTCAAGTGAATGTTGGAAAAGCTAGAAGGAAGACAAGTCTAATGTGGTTTGTTTTCTAGGCTATATTGATTGACCCAAACACCGTCAGGACAGATAATGAAGTCCCTTCTGTAGAATCTTCAATACATTATCCACCAAGCTCTAATGATGTAAGTTATGATTTAAAAGTTGAAGCCGTGTAGAAGACTAGGCTGGATGAATTTGTATGGAGAACTCACATCAGCTGCATTTCTTTTGGGGCATAAAAGTTAGCCTTTTCCTACATGACATAGGTCCTTCATTTTTGTCAGTATTCTAGCTGGCACATCAATGAAGACAAAGGGTCTGTCTCTCTACTTTCTCCTGTACTGTCTCCATTTAATCCTGGAATAACAGACATGTGACTTGATATTTTTTGCCTCGGAGTAAAAGGTAATGCTTCATTTTGCATGGGCTGTGTATGGAAATAACCATATGTGACACGTGGATTGCTAAGCTGTCGAAGTGAGGTTCGAGGACAATCATGATACCATATTGGAAATAGTCACAAAATAGTTGGTGACCAAGACTGAGAACATGGAACTGAAGCCAATAGATGCCCAATGTGGACATTAATGCATCTTTTCAGCTCTGGCTGGCTCTGTTATTGACTCGGTACACATTGAAACAGAAACCAGTTCGTGATGTTAATTTCTATTGGCCAAAATCCTGTCTTGAAGCTGTTTAATAAAAACTCTGTATCATTCTTAGGTGTCCTGGCAAATATCCAGTATATGCCACTGTCTGGGCCTCTGTAATTGATTCCCCCTCGTGTTTTCTTATGGGAGCTGGAAATCAGAATACCGTAGAAAACAGCATCTGCAGATTAATTTGAGCAAAGCTGATTGGTTTTTATATGAAGCATATATGCAACTTTGGATGCTCATTATACTGTTTGCCATTTATATTTGCATTTAGTACATCCTATTAAGATATTCATAGAACAGCCTTGGGAAACGTTCCATCCTTTATTCTCTGCAAGGACCGCTCGTTTGTGACAGTCTCACTTCCAGCTTTGTTGAGCCAAAATTACTGTTTCAGTTTCTTTTCACTAGCCCTGGCTTGGTTGTACCAAATCAGAAATCAGTGGAGAAAACACTCACACCCCAAAACATTAAATCCTAGTTCAACTTTATGTGTTTCGAAGTTGGACATGCAGTTTATGTTTTGTAAAGAAAAAAAAATGGCAAAAATTCTAGGGGATATCAGAAAGTCTTGAGAGTTTTTTGTAGTAATCATTTCTAATGATGGACCACTAACAGTTTTTTGTACTATTGAAGGGCAGCTGTAACCCTGATGTGGGGCCAGAAATACTAGAAGAAACATGAGACTACATCTCTGGTCCTACACTGATAACCAGACTGAATTGGTTCTGGATTTAGCCTACCATTCTCCAAATGGCTTCCTCTCACTGTTTAGGGCTATAACTCTAACTGCAGCCAGTATAGTCAATGTTCAGGGAGGATGTAGAGACAGGCAAAATCAAAACTTGGAAAGGCTGGCTTAGAAGAAATGGCTTTTCACTTAAAAGTGTCTGCTACAAGAAGGAAAGCATTTGCACAGGATCCTGTTCCATAGCCAAGTGTGCAGCTTCAATGGCTGTAAGAGAATGCAGATGTCAAGCCTAAAAAGGACATTTTTGGACTGGGGCTTAACTGGGGAAGAACTGTTTCCCAATCCATCAGGAAATTCTCTTGGTCACACAGCACTGAAATGAGTGAGAGGTTCATAAAACGTATAAAGTTTAGGAGCATGGATCATGAAATTTAGAAAGGAGAATTTTTGATAGACCCTGGTCCTAGCCTCTAAATACGCTGGGTTGGGATGTTTTCCCCCTTTCTTTGTTTCTGGCTGCATATTATGTATTTTGTACTATTTTCAGAATTTGGAATTCTCTGGCTTGAGATTGGTTTTCTTGGCTTCTAAGCATCTTGACTAATGTTTTTTCAGAGCATGTTTTAAGAGAAATTTCTACAATTGTAATGCCTATCTGTGAAACAGGGATACCTAACTTGGGTGACTTCGCTGAAGTCTGGTTCTTGTAGCTATTTATTTGATTTTAGACCAAGTTAAGGTTTAGATTTCTTCAGTGATTCACTATTTTTAAATCTGACCTTGTTTTTCATGAATGTTTTTAAAAACTGCAATAAAACATGTACTTCAGACAACTCATATCTGTCCTTTGGCTTTTCTCTGATGCTTAACAAAGAATCCACCTTCATAATGTTGAATGGCCTTAGCTTCTCCAGAAGAAAATCTTGGAATATATTGTCGGAATGTGTTTTTGTGCTACAACTACAGTAATATTCAGCCAGTAGATGGCAGTGTTTACAAGTTTGGATCTATGTTATATATACAGTTTGTTCTAAATATAGTTTCCTGTTACAGCTAAACATTTAAGCAGTAAAGCACATGGTGACTGTACACTCTGATCTGTGGATATAGAAACTGAATTTCTAATAGAAAATGAACTAAGTAAGAGAGCCCAGTTACTTCCTTCTGTAAGTGATCTGACAGACAGATGTTAAATGAATGTAAGAGGAAAACACATTTGTTAGTTCATAAATTTCTCAGGAATCAAGAGAACCAGATTGGTGTAGTGATTACATCAGGTTAGATAGAAACTGGGATCCTGAGAGTTCTGATCCCACCTTAGGCAGGAAGCCAACTGGGTGACTACAGGTAATTCTCGACTTATGACCACAACTGAGGCCAACATTTCTGTTTTTAAGCAAGACAGTTGTCAAGTGAATTTTGCCCCATTTTACAACCTTTCTTGCCACAGTTGTTAACTGAATCATCACAGTTGTTAAATTAGTAACATGGTTGTTAAGTAAATCTGGCTTTCCCATTGACTACACTTGTCAGAAGGTCACAAAAGGTCATCACATGACCCCGGGACATGGCAACTGACATAAATACATGCCAGTTCCCTAATTTTGATCACATGACTGTGAGGATGCTACAACTATTGTAAGTGCGAAAAACGTCATTTTTTTCAATCCCATTGTAACTTTTAACAGTCACTGAATGAACGGTTGTTAGTCAGGTACTACTTGTAGTCACTTTCTAGTCACTAGAATGAATCACTTTCTCTCCAACTAGGAAAGAGTCAAGGGCAATGTACTGAGAATCAGGCTTGATTGAATGGAAGGGGAAAAAAACCCTTAAATTCCATATACACACATATACATACATAACTCCATGTTCACTTATCAAGAAATGATGGAATGCTAAAATGAAACAAACTCCAGCTTAATAAATGGAATTACACCTGATCTGCTTCTCTTCTGCTTTGATCTGTGGACTTACTGGTTTTTGAAGTTCTGGGAAATGAAGCATCAGAAGTGACACATCAAGCACTTCTAGAGAAAGGTGAAGAATTCATCCGATCACACATGTGTAGTGTCCTATATTAAGGCTGACACAGTAGTGAAAAGAGTAGCAAAGTTTAATTATTCCTCCTTCCCATACTACATTGGCAGAAATGTGCTCACTGACCTTCTTTTAAGGTAACCTGGTCTTTTATGAAGTCTGAGGGAGAGGAAGAACAACTAAAGGGCTGCTGTGAAAAACATTCTAGGCATCTGATGGATTCATTAAGAAGTGCACTCTGGATGAGCAATTCTATTATCTAAGAGGAATTTAAGCCTCTGAATACCAAGTAATTGCACAGGATCCTCTAGGATGTCAGAGCTGCTTTCTATTTTTAGTTCAATGTCCCTCCTGCTTTGTTTTCCCAGGAGGTGACAAACTGCTGGTTTCAAGTGATGTGTTTGAATGAGGGAGTCATTCTGTTTTACCTTCAAGAAGATATTGGTATGCCCCCGCCTTAAGAAGCCACTGATGGACCTGGATATTTTTTAAAAAAAATCAGTTCTCAGTCTTTTCTTTTTGAGAAAGGAGCCTGTCCAGTCAGGCTTTAAGGTTGGGTATAACAGTGAGATTTATCATGTTTGTGGATCATCTTTGGTGGGTTTGGGATTGGAATGATATGATCATCCTGATCTTAGCTGCATTTGATACTCTCTCAGTATGCACCTGATACCGTCATGATATAACAATAGCATTTAGACTTATATACCGCTTCACAGTGCTTTACAGCCTTCTCTAAGTGGTTTACAGAGTCACCATGTTGCCCCCAAGAATCTGGGTCCTCATTTTACTGACCTTGGAAGGATGGTAGGCTGAGTCAGCCTTGAGCCTGGTGAGATTTGAACTGCCAAATTTGTCAGCCGGCAGTCAGCAGAAGTAGCCTGCAGTATTGCATTCTAATCACTGCGCCACCCCCGCTCTTATCCTTCTGGACTGATTTTGAGGGCTGGAAATAGGAGGTACTTTTTTTTTTTTTTTTACAATAGTTCTCTGGGACCAATTTCACTCAATATTGGTAAATGGGGAGAGATCCACCCCAAGACTCTTTCTTTTGTGGAAATCCGAAAAGTCTCAACACTTTCTCCACTCCTATTTAACATCTAAGCCAGTGGTTCTCAACCTGTTCTTCACCATGGGCTCTTCCTTTAAATACCCTTTGTGGGCACGGACTGTGGCCAAGGACCACCAAGTTTTAACTCAAGATTTAAATCATAAATCTTTCTTCAAGCCTTCACAGACCCCCTGTGGTGACATTGCACCCTTCCAAGGGCCTGCGGACCACAGGTTGAGAACCAATAAACTACATGATTAGTGAAGTCAATGTCAGGATTCCACACAACATCAGCAACGCAATCAGAATTCCAAAGAAATAAAAGTCCATAGAATAAAATTTTATTGAAGATATTGTACTGGTACGGTCCGGAGAAATCCTGAATCTAAAATTCCCACCCAAGTAAAACTGAAAGTTCCACCCCGCTAGTTATCACATTTAAACTCTCACCAACCCCTTCAAAAAAAGTTCCAACGTTCTTTCCAGGACTTCCCCTCGCAAGTGTTCACAACCCAGAGAAACTTTCCCATGAAAAATATGTTAAAAGAATGCAGACTAGATAACAACCCCGAGACGGTTCTATCAACCTCCACTCCTCCAAATCCGTCAGCCTTGCAGAAATAAAATGTGTCAAAGCTAAAAGGTCCAATAAGATATGCAAAGCAATGGATAATATTTTTTCAGCAGAAAAGCCCTCAGTCCAAAATGTCCTTTTAGTCATCCATTTTGAATGAGGTCAGATATAATCAGTAGACAAATTATATCCAGCTTTACATAATTGTCCCCAGGTTGGGCATTGACATTTTGGACTGGAAATTCTGTTGTAGTGCATGCAGGCTATTTGTGTTTGAATGCAGAAGAACAAGCTTAAGCTCAACACTGCCAAGACTGAGTGGCTTTGCTTTCAAGGAACTGCCACTGATAATGATTTACCATCTTTAATTCTCAGCAGAATGGCACTTCCCCAAATAGAACTCATATATAATTTAAGATCCCTTTGGATTCCTGGCTCCTGCTCAATGAGCAGGAGGCATCTGTGGCCAAGACAGCTTTTACAGAGGTCCATCTTGTGTTTCAGTTGCATCCTTTTATAGAAAGGGAGGCGCTACTCACAGACACTCTTGCCTCAGTCGCCTCCTTTTTATGCTTATTATATATAAGAGTAGAGGATGCCGAGGATAGAGTTTGATGGAAAAAGATGATTCGCTGTGGTGATCCTTAATGGGAACAGCCGAAAGAAGAAGAAGAAGACATAAGAGTTTTACATTGGCTATCCTTGAAAATTGCACGGAACTTACAACTGGTTCAGAATATAGCCCTATCAGTAGTTATAGTGCTTCTCGTTTCACTCATATAAAACTACTGCTCTCCTTGGCTACTGGTGGGTTTGAGGGTGAAATTCAAGGCTTGTCAACTACACAGAGATCCTTATAGCTTAGGTTCTCATTTCTGTCTTTCTCCTGTTGTTTGTGCCCAAACAATAAGATCTGGAAGAACTAGCAAGCATTCTCATTTGCAGGACCTAAGAGGTGTGACTTCTCGGTAGATGTGATCTGCCCTGTGGAAAACAGCACATCCCCTGAGAGCCACATGCCTTAACTCTGTTTGGATTTTGCAATGATATAAAGCCCTGGCTCTTTCATCTGTTCCTGGGGAAGATGGACAGGTGTACTTCCTTATGGTCTTTTTTTTTTTGTAGAATATATGTTTGACTTGTTCTCTTTCATGATGTATGCCATACATTCCTCTGGTCTTATTTATTTGCTTTTAGTTGTTATTTATCTGATGTATTAACCCTGTACTATAAGTTGCCATTATTGAGGTAGTCTTGAAACTGAATACACAAATAAACATATAAATAAAATTGGATAGCTAGATTCACTCCCTTCAAAAGATATTTGCATTTTGCTGCTATTCAGTATTTCCTGCACTGTTTTGAGGTTATTTAAAAAAAAAAACAATAAGTAGAGAATGGGAGATAATTATTCACTTAGCATTTAAATATAAAATTATCTCATTTGTATTTCCAGAACCAAATGCTGTTAAATCTCAAACCTGCAGTTTCAAGTGTTTAATTTCTCCAATAATAAACCATGCTCTATAGAGTCTTGTTTACAAACATGTGATTATTACGGCAGCATGTACGAAAAATATATATTCAAAGCATGATGATTGATTAACTTTCCTGAGCGAATCTTGAAAAAATGCTAAGGTTAATATTTGCAGGAGAGATCTTCAGAAAATCCCAGGAAAAGCAACATGGAAAAAGCAAACCAGAACACTTCCTGCTAACAATTAGTTGTCAAAGGGGGGAAAACGTAGTGTGTCACCAGGAATCAAACTCTACTTGAACATGAAGATGATTTTCTCTGAAGGAAGACACAGGAGGGCTGCAGCATGTGAATTCCTCCTCCCTTTGTCAAAACATTTGGTATCTCTACATAATGAAAGTTTTTTGTCTGGAAGCAGGTCCTTTCTTATTGTATGAATTTCAGATACGAAATCAGGTATTTCCCTTGTTCCCACTCTTAGCCCTTTTGGTTTGCCACGGCAGCCCACAGAGCTGCACTGATGACTAAAATGCTCTTGTAAGTTTTTGCATGGGTTAAGGGAAAATTTCAAAAGATCTTGACCTAGGGAACTATTTAGAAGGTTGTGAAAAGAGATGATGCACTGACTGAGAGTTTCATAATAATTTAAAAAAAAACAAAACACCACCACCCTGGAGCTAATAAGAGACAGAGTGCTTAATATAGAAAACAGGATAGAACATCAGCTAGACTAAATTATGGAGGCTCTGCTGACTACAGTGAAATGACACAGATTTATTTATCCCATTGGGAGTTTATGCTTTCAGGGTATCATAACAAATGTAAAGGTAGGTGCAGGATTGTGTGTGTGTGTGTGTGTCTCACAAAAAAGGATATGCCGCTGTCCAGTTCAGTAGAATAAAATCATAAACACACGCAGATATTCCAAATAGCAAGGCAATTTCTGATTCAATGTCACATAACAACTAAATACAGTGGTACCTCTAGATAAGAATGCTTCATGTTAAGAAAAATCCAAGATACAAAGGGTCTCTCGAAAACTAT
>JAEANM010012419.1:0-14819 GCA_017656035.1 Myanophis thanlyinensis | reverse complement strand
AAATCCATAAAAAACAATTAAAACATTCCATTTATCTACTTTTCACATTTTCTAACTCTTTACTATTTCTAATATAGCAATAATGTCTCATATGACCAAGCAGAATCCTCTTTTACTTTGTAATTTTTAGCCATTATCTCTATGCCTTTTAACAAAAAAAATTCCACCTTTCTCTCCCCTTTTCTCTCAAATTCTCCGTTAATATAATAACTTTTCAAACAGGTCTTTTTTTTATTCATTACATCAGAGCTTGAATTCTTAATTCCCTTAACTCCCTTTCCTGTATTTCTCCTTTAATCTCAACTAAAACAGCTAAATCATAAAAGATGGCGCCTTCTTCTTCATACGTTTCTAAAATCTCCATTTTCGAAATGTCCTCGTTGTCGTTGTCTTCTTGTTTTATCAGCTTTAAAATCTCAGTTTCTAAAAGTTGACATAAAAGACCAAAGGATCCTTTTTCCCCTAGTAAATCCCCATCCTTTTCTTTGAGAAACTCTTCCAGAGATGATGCCATTTTTAAACACTTTAAAGCAACCCCCCGATTAATTTTATTTCATATTCCCAAGATCCTAAAGATCCAGTATTCAAAGCTCCAAAGTTCATCAAATAATCCAATCAAATTCTTCCTGCTTCTTGCTGTTTTATCAAAAAAGAGGATATTTTCAGCAGAATTTCAATTGTAATGTATCTTAAAAAGATATAGATGATTTCTCCAACATTTCAGAAAAACCACCCTTTGCCCCTCCCCTCTGCTTTCCTTCTTCTTAGAAAAGTTGAAATATTCAAAGGTCTTTAGTTTCCCTTTGACACTTTGTTTCAGCTTAGAAAAGCCTATTCATGGCCAAAGGAATTAATAACCTTATTTTGCTTAAATTGCTTCTTCTTAGTAGTTCTTAGTACTCAGATATTGTATTGTAAATATGGGAGAGTAAAGAAAAGAAAATTCCCCATTCGCTTCTTTTTCACTGCTTCAAAAATTCTTTGGGGAAGCATTAATCTTTAAAGTCCAAATTCCAGGGTATTTTGCATAGATGTTTCCTCCATAAATCTGGTAATCAAGCTTTTCTCTTACCAACATCATCCTCCTGCGCATTCTTGTTCTGCCTGGTTCTTCTTTGAGGTGGCCATTTCTGACCACCACTTCAGCTGCCTTCAGGAAAGGGGTTTTAAGCCAGATAAGGGGAAATTTGTGATATTTCCCCCACTCCTGGCAGCTCCCCCCTCTTCACCTCCTCTTCACCTCCTCTACGGGGATGGCTCAAGGAGCTCCAGCAGTGAGCACAGATCGAAACTGCGGACGATTGCGGATTCCGACCTGTCTGCGAAGAAGCCAAACAGGAAGTCGATGTAATTCAATGTTATAGTATTTCAGTTATGGTTGGGTTAGGGTTACCCAGAACTAGGCTGCATCTCTTTGCTGCTTTTAAGTGGTCATCTGGATTTTTGAAGCTGACTTCTAATAGCTCTTCACAAGTAATAATTACGTCTTACCAATTGTTATGTATGGTGAAGCTGTTCAAAAAAAAACCTGAGAAGTACGGTATTTGCTTTCTAACTTCCCCCTTCTTAATACCTTGATCTATTTGCTGTATTTCTAAATATTTAGGCCCATTTAAAAACTGTACTGAAAATGTTTATATTATAATTATGCTGCTTCCATATCATACACGAGGGCTAGCCACAAAATAGATTACGTTTTCGTCTGTAGCAAGAAGGGGCGAACCTAGTGCGGCCATCTTTGGTCTGTGTGTCCACTGCTCAGTCTGCATCTAGTCGTGCTAATGGGAGGTTCATATCGTTGCCCGTTATTTCACAGCAAACGTTTGAAATGTGTGCTGCAATTGAAAATCCCTCCAGTTGTGAGATGTGATCAGTGATAAGGTTTTTGTTGGCAAAAAACCATAAACCGATTGAAATTTTTCAGCAACTGTGTGAAGTGTATGGGGACAACATCATCATTGAAGGTGGAGTGCACAAATGGTGCATTAAGTTTAAAAATGGCTGAACTAACGTTCACGATGAACATGATATTGCACCAAGCGACTCCCACTTGTTTCATCATTCAATGCATTCCATTGACTGGCTCAGGTCTCAGACGGCTGAATTTTATGACAACGGAATTACAAAGCTTGTTCACCACTATGTTATAAGTGCCTCAATTTGTTCGGTGAATATGTTGAAAAGTACTATTTAAGTGTCACTTTCAAGTGTATATAATAAAATTTTTTCCTACACTTTGTTTTTTTTCTATCGCAAAACGTAATCTATTTTGTGGATAACCCTTGTATATGGAAGCAATTCTTGGTTGAATTTTATTAAACTTCTGTTGTGAATATGTGCTGTTAATTTTGCCATTTCTCCATATTTAAGTTCGTAGTCAGATGTCATCAGAATAGGGTCTTCCAAAATTTATTCTTGCTGCCATATGCATCTTAGTAAATTATAATATTTCTTGTTGATATATTCTAGAATTATACATAGTATAATCTATACTTATATAATTATAATTATACATAGTGTAATCTAACAGTTGGGTTGGCAATATATAAACCATGATAGCAATACTGTATCTTTAATTACTACTGCACTGTGATTGGTTGCTGTTTCCTCAAGCGGCCATAAGATGGAGCCAGAATCACTGTTAGTTGCTGATTATTAGATACTGGTTGTTGAATGTCATGTACTGATCAGCGTGAATTACTGTGAGTTGCAACTGTTTTGCAAGCTTTGTGTACTGAACTGTTTATTTGATTCTGGACTGTGTTTTTCTGGATTATCCCTGAACTGAAACATTGATGACTGTCTTAACTGTGTATGATTTTGGATTGATTGATGGACTTTGAATACCTCTATTTTCCATGGAAGTAAAAACTATTTGTTTTACAATTCAGTGTCTCCGTATGCTGGTTTGTGTGTTTTGCAACACCACTCTCACAATGCTTCTCTAAACGCACTCATTCTCCTAATGGGGGACTTTCCTTAACACTGGTTATGGGCCCAGATATACCAGACATAGCTAAATGAGAGTTGGTATTTGATACACAATACCGTATATAGACAGCTATTTATTTTGTAATTGACGGTTACTACTCCTGGAGAAGATGGCACACGACCCATCAACAAGTCTGTCATTGATAACCTGGTTGGATGGAACAAACTTTGTTTCCTGGTCTATGAAGTGCAGTCTACTCCTGCGTAGGGAAAGATTATGGGATGCTGTACAGAATCCACTGGATGTAACTTCTTGGGATCCAGATGATGAGGACGATGCCAAGAAGATAACAGATTTTCAATGAAGCAATGAACAAGTGTTGTCCATAATTGGTCTAACACTGAACGACCAACAGTTAGTTCATATTCATGGAGAAAATTCTGCTGCTTGGTGTTGGGAGAAGTTGAAGAAGATTTATGTTCATGACAGTGTCCTAACCAGAAATGAACTGACATTAACTGACATTACTGGACGACTAGAGTCAAGAAGAAGGATGGAAAGACACCAATTGAGAGAGAAACCACCACAACATGAAGAGTCATCTTTGACTGCCTATACTGTTAGAAAATGTTTTTCTTGTGGGGCTAAGGAACATATAGCTAGATTCTGTAGGAAGGCAAAACAACAGAATACTAGTAAAGCTAAGAAAAATGCTAATTTAGCAATGTCTACTTTAGCTATGTCTAGCAATGCACCTGTAAACCATGATTTGTGGGTAGTTGATAGTGGAGCATCACAGTGCATTACTAGAAATAGAAAAAGTTTTGCAACAATGTCCACGAGCAAGCAACATGTATCTTTGGCAAATGGATGGAAAGTGAAAGCATCTGGTGAACGTACTGCATATTATTAGTGTGTAAATGAGCATTTAGATATGTTATATGTACCTAAACTAAAATTTATTTTATTATCAGTAAGGGCTCTAATTAATATTGGTTATGTAGTAACCTTTAGGGAGATCTAAAAAGAAGGTAATAGGGTTACTGCTACTTTAAAAATGTTTTGTACATTTTACCTGATGCCCAAATAGCTAACTCAGTTGGTGGTAATGTGAGACCACATGATGAGTGTATACATTTGTTACGTAGAAGAATGGGGCACATTAATTTCAAGATGCTGCAACAAACTATTAAACTGTCAGAGGGAGTAAAATTAAAACCTTGCAGTAAATACTTAAACTGTAATGTGTGCAGTCAGGAGATAAGCAAGGTTACTTCAACCAACAGACTAAATGGTTTTAAAACAAAAGTACCTTTGGAGGTCGTTTTTGCTGATATAATTGGACCTAAGAAACTCAGTTTGGGAGGTGCCTATTATATTTTAAGCATCATGGATCACTATTCAAGATACGGTTTCTGTTATTTAATGAAAACCAAAACAGAAACGTTCCAACATTTCTTTAATTGGCTAAGGTTTGCTGAAAGAAAGATGAAAGCTAAGGTGATAACTGTTGTAACAGATAACGGGACTGAATTTACAAACTATAAATTCCAAACTATGTTAAAATCAGGGGGTATTGAGCATAAACGTTCTGCTCCTTATAGACCACAGCATAATTCGTTTATAGAATGAACAAAGGGGGCAAACATTACAAGCAATGGCTAGAACTATGTTAGCTGATTCAGGTTTGCCTGAAACACTCTGGGGTGAATCTATAATGTGTAGTAATCATGTTTTAAACAATGTGGTGAATACAACAACTGGTGAATTGCCATTTACTTGGTGGCATGGCAGAAAACCAAATTTAAGTTACCTACACACATTTGGAGCTCCAGCATGGGTGCATATTCCCTCACAAGTAAGATTTAAAGGGCAACATAGAGCTCTACAGTTACTTTTTGTAGGTTATGAGGCCAACCATAGATCATTTAGGTTTTGGGAAAAAGGCACCGCTAAGGTATACTGTATTGCTAGTGCTAGATTTATTGAATATGTTGGGTGGGATAAACTGCAATCTAACAATTATGTTGTTATCGACACCCAGGTAGTCCCTATAATGATATAGTTAAACCTTCAGTAAAATTAGAGGAAGAACAGTTACTGGAGGAGTTAGAAGAACAGGAACAGGTGGAACATAAGAGCCCACTGTAAGCCCTGAGTTTCCTAGGTGTTCAACCCATGTAACACAACCACCTGACAGATAGCAAGCTACAACTGCATGCCAAGTAAATAAAGTTCCTGCTACTTATCATGAATTAACCCTGTATCCTAACGAGGATCAGAAAGCTTGGCAGGCAGCAATGAATAAGGAACTGAAATCCTTAAAAAAATTAGATGTATATGAAAATGTCAGGTTACCCCCAGGTAAGCATGCCATAGGACAGTGATGGTGAACCTTTTAGAGACCGAGTGCCCAAATGGCAACCCAAAACCTACTTATTTATTGTGAAGTGCCAATACAGAAATTTAACCTGAACAATGAGGCTTTAATTTAGAAAAAAACAACTCATACATAATTAACGACTTTTCTCTGAAAAAAAAAAGCCACAATAACAGAGTTTTCGATGAATCAAACAACTTTTTATTGAAAAGTAAAAGTTTGTGTTTGGCATGCTTTGGATTAATGTGACTTTTGCTGTTGTATTCATGCTGATAATTTTTCTAACCTTGGGTCATACTTTGTAAGTTTGAGAGCAGCACATAGGTCATCAGTTTGTTTCTGGTGTCAGATTTGATATAATTCAATGCTGAAAACAACTGCTCACAAGCATAAGATGATCCAAACAAAGTAAGGAAAGCAATCCCAAGTGCTTTCATTGACTTAAAATTATTTGGCAGAGAATTCCACACTTTAAGGATTTCGTTTTCAGAAGTAACTGTGTCAAAACTAACCGTGCTGTCCTTTGTCATCTTTTCTATCTTCTCAAGTGTTTTGCACAGATCATAGAATTTATTTTTCCACATAGAATTTTCTTGAAATTCAAATAGCTCCATTTCCAGAGGTTTCCCTCCCTCCCACTTCTGTTTTTCTCTTTTTTCCTATCCCTCCCTCTCCCCCCTCTCTTTCTCTCCCCCTTCTCTCTCTCTCGAACATCTCATTTCTCTCTCCCTCTTTCTCTTCACTCCTTCCCCCTCCAGCTCTCATTTCTCTCTCCCTCTCCCCCCTCCCCTCTCTCTCTGTGTCTGAGGAAAAAACAGGAGGCTGTGGCTTCCTTTCTTCATGACCCCCTGGATGGCTTTTAAAGAGCCGGATGGACAGGTTTTTGGGTGAGGGATGGACTCATTGAAAGCAACAGGAGGAGGAAAACCTTTAAAAGGAGACCCAAATTGCTGCTGTGCTTTTCCTGCTTCATGCACCCCCTGGATGGCTTTTAAAGGATGCACGTGTGCAAGAGAAAAGGTTTTTGGGCTTGCCAAAGCACAATGGAAGGAGGAAAGCTTCTGGTTCTGGCTTCTGTTACAGAGCCAGGAGGACCTGCACAAATGGGATACAATCCCATTTGTAATAATCTTCCCAAGCAAGTGGCTGAGCTTGCCAAAGGTGCATGCCCATCCTGGCTATCAGGCTCAGAGGAAGCAGAAGAGCCCTCACCAAAAATGTTTTACTGCCATTAGCTGCAGTTTAGCAAGCCTATCCCTCACCTAAAAACCTTTTCTCTTGTGTGCATCCTCCTGGCTCTTTAAAAGTCATCCAAGGGGGCGCATGAAGCAGGAAAAGCACAGCAGCAACTCCTCGGGTCTCCTTTTAAAAGTTTTCCTGCCTTTGCTATGCTTGCTACTCTTGGGTGAGTAGCTAGCCTCGCCAAAGTGCAGCAGAAGGCAAGAAAACATTTTTGGCAAAAGCTCTTCAGATTTCTCCAAGCCTGATCCCTGGGGTGGGCATGTGCCTTTTGTGGTTACTCTTTAGCTATGGGCCTGTCCCCCTTTCCATCATACCTCCTCCTGGAACCCATCCCCACCCCACCAGCTGGGGTAGACAGCAGATTACACAACCATACTCACAGCAGCTGGGCCTGATCCACGATGGAAGAAAAGCAGGCGAAGTTTGGGTTTCGGAGCAGCTTGGCTCAGGGCACATCATGATGAGGGAAGGTCTGGGTCTGGGTCTGGGTCTGGGTCTGGGCGCTGCTTGGTGAGGGAAGGTCTGGCCTGGAGTATGTGGTTTGGGCAATCAGAGACAGAAGGCCTGGGTCTGGGAGCAACTTTGCCTGGAACATGTGGTCCAGGCAATTAAGTGAGCAAAATGCAGGAGCAGCTGGGCATGATGTGTGCCCACAGAGAGGGCTCTGCGTGCCACCTGTGGCACACGTGCCATAGGTTTGCCATCAGGGCCATAGGATGTAAGTGGATTTACAAGATTAAGACAAGTGACTGTTTATGGGACTGTTACCCATAAAGCCAGATTAGTAGCACAAAGGTTTGATTAGTCAGCCAATGACTATGATGAGGTGTTTGCACCTAGTTTAAAGGCTACATTACGTGCAGCATTAGTATGGGCAGCTAAGCATAAATATAAATCATTTAGATGTTCAGACGGCATATCTTCATGCACCGTTGCAACACACTATTTATTTAAAGAAACCTTTAGGTTTAAAAACAGATAGTCATACTGATTGCTGGAAGTTAAAAAGAGTATGGCTTGAAGCAATCAGGCTATGAATGGAACCAATGCATAGTAAAAGAACTAGCTAAAATAGGTTTTAAAGCTGGGGTTGCTGATCCATGTTTGTTTAAAAAGGAAAGTAATAGTGTGATTTCATTGTTGCTATTGTTCACTGACGACATAGTATTAATAACAAAAACTGAGAAAGAAGCTATTGAGATTATCGCACTGTTAAAAACACAGTTTAATATAAAACATCATGGTGAGATTAAGCAATATTTGGGTTTAAAAATTGATAAAACTAGGGGAGGCTACAAAATATCACAAACTGAGAGAATTAACCAGTTACTCAGGACTTTTAAAATGGAACTGTGTAAACCGGCTAAAACTCCAATGGGCCAAGAGTTTATCAAAAGTGATGTACAAAGCCCTGTATTTGATAAAGGTATTTATCAAACTTTGATTGGTAGCTTATCTTATCTCAGTAATTGGTCAAGGCTGGATATAGCATACAGTGTTAATCAATTAGCCAGGTTTAATGCTGAACCTACTGAAAGGCACTGGCAAGCTGCAAAACATATATTAAGATATCTTAAACATACAATGCATTATGCATTATATTTAGAACCTAAGGATGAACTGAGCTTAACTGCATATGCTGATGCAAGTTTTGCTACAGATGTTTTTTATACATAAATCAATGTCAGGCACTGTAGTATTCTTAGGAAAAGTGCTAATTGGATGGCAGTCTATTCGTCAAAAACATTTAAGTTTATCAACAATGGAGGCTGAATTCTCATGTTTGTCTTTGTTATTGTACGGATTTGGTTTGTTACAAACAACTCCTACTAGATATGGGGATTAATGTACAAGAGCCTATTGTTGTATATGAAGACAACCAATCAGCAATTCAGATGGCATCAAATCTTGCTGTAAAAATAAGGTCAAAGCACACTAACTTAAGATATCTGAATGTAAAACAATGTGTTAAAAGTAAACTGCATGTCAGAAAATAACATTGCAGATCATTTTACAAAAGCCCAAGGTAATACAAAACATAAACATTGTTGTGATGAATACGGACTCAGACTGTAAGGTTATATATATTGTCCTACCCAAAGGGGAGAATGTTAGGAATGTAATCTAACAGTTGGGTTGGCAATATATAAACCATGATAGCAATACTGTATCTTTAATTACTACTGCACTGTGATTGGTTGCTGTTTCTTCAAGTGGCCATAAGATGGAGCCAGAATCACTGTTAATTGCTGATTGTTAGATACTGGTTGTTGAATGTCATGTACTGATCAGCGTGACTTACTGTGAGTTGCAACTGTTTTGCAAGCTTTGTGTACTGAACTGTTTATTTGATTGGGGACTGTGTTTTTTTGGATTATCCCTGAACTGAAACATTGATGACTGGCTGTCTTAACCATGTATGATTTTGGATTGATTGATGGACTTTGCATGCCTCTATTTTCCACAGAAGTAACAACTATTTGTTTTACAATTCAGTGTCTCTGTATGCTGGTTTGTGTGTTTTGCAACATCATTCTCACAATGCTTCTCTAAACACACTCATTCTCCTAACGGGGGACTTTCCTTAACAGTAGATATTTCAACTGCCTTAACCATAAACTTAGCAGTTCTACTCATAATGTATACATTATAGCCCAGGAGGAAATAGGGCAATCTGCACTTCAGATCGCAGGAGGCTGTTCTTAAAAGTAGAAATATTGAATATCTAAGCCTAAAGGAGGGCATATCATTGACAGTTAAAGAAAATATGAGCAGTATGTTCAATGGCTAGGGCACCTCATATACATATTATCCTCTCATGATATGGCAGATGATAGAAGGGCTCATATTTGACCTTCGACTCTTCCAGAATAGCCCTACTTAAGAACTATGTCAAACTCATTGATGGATATTTTTTCAAATTGCAAAATAGTTTTGTTCTTAACCAACCAACTTAAAAATCTATTTTTGCCAATAACTCCATGTCACTTTGGACATTGATATCTAGAGATCTGAAAAATAAATAAATAAATCTCTAGCTTGGGACTCAGTTGAGAGTAAACACTGAGTAGAAAACTCATGCTGTGAAATAACTTTGGTGAATTGGCTTACCCAGGAATTCTTATCTATTATGCCAAACATATTTTGGGTAGCTTATTGGAATCCATTGAATGGATCCTCTGCCACTTTTGAAGAACTATACATAGTAAAAAAAAGTAATTCCTTTTCAAATTTAATTTTTCTGTATAATGCTATGCATATATTTCCAATATTTTTGAAGTTTTTTTTATGTCCATGGCATTTATCATGTGATTTGTCTATCTTGGAAATTATTGATGGATTCTGTACCATCTGTAAAACATTTTTACCAAGTTTTTTTAGATTGCAGTTTGGAGTGGAGTTTATGGATATGGTCTATAATTCTTCTGATCATTGTTGATTATTGCTTTAAGTTTTATTCATTTTATCATGTGTTTTTTTAGTTTGTTTTGTCTCTGTGTCATATCTGAGTTTGCATATGCATTCTAATAGATTGTATTGGTCTTATATAAGCATTTCAAATTCTGCCATTTTTCTTAATGTCCTTCCTTCATTCTTATGATCATATTTTATCTTTTCAACAATTTGTAAATCTTGCTGTGTCTTTAGTCAATTCATTGAGTCTGAGTGGTAGACTGGGATTACATTCTTCTTACTTTAATTATCTCCAATATGAAAAGGATTTGAAGGATTACATTAGAATGCATTTTGGATTTTTCCAAATGTATAGTATTTTATGGACATTTAAAGGCTGTTACTAAAGTTGATATTGGTATATTGCATGAATAAAAAATAGACTTAAAATGTTATATTGACAATATGTTATATTGACAAATAAACATTTAAGTAAAGTGGTTATGATCTTAAAAAGAGACTTTAAAATTGTTTTTCATATTTATTGGACAGTTTAGAGAATATTTAGGAATGGTTGGCTGATAACATAATATCCTGGAAGTGTAAAATTATGAAAAGGATACTTACATATATGACAGTAGGTTATTGATCAGTTTATTTTAATGCTCATACATTGTCAAAATAATTTGGGGAAGAGAAATGGTGTTTAAAGATGTTAACTACAATATTGAACAACATACTCGATATTTGGAAGTTACTAATATTGATGCATGAAGTTTATAATGGAGTAAAGAATATTATTCTTTTACAGTTGAAAGATGGCACCAGCCTGGATTCATGGAGTTGGATTGAAGAAGTGTGATTCTTCTCTGCTCATGAAATGCTCTCTAGCAATGGATTAGAAAGACTGACCAATATTATTCCAGGCGATCAAGGTTTAATGCTGTCGGTTTGTAAGCACCAGACAATATATTTTTGTTTGTTTCTTTTTTCCTTCTATTATTTTCTTTTTGTTTACTCTTTTCTATTTGCTTTTGCTTTGCTGCATTAAACTAAATAAAGCCTAGGAAACAAGAGATTCATAAATGTGATTCTGCAACCTATAATTTGTAAGCAGGAACCCACAGCCCTTGGTAAACACCCATCATTTGAAAAAATGAAATATCTCTTTCACAAAGTGGCTGCTGCTGCTTCTGCAGATGTCTTGATAGCATTGACCATGCTCCTCTCAAAGAGGTCTCATTTGATAAATCAGGTGCTTCAGAGAACAGCAAGACAAATAGCACAGCAGTTAAAAGGAAGGAAAATACTTAGATCTCGAAGAATCTAAGATGACCACTCTGCCTGTTTTCATCAACAGCAGCAACAACAAAGCCCTAGCTATCAGGATAACGTGAGCCAGATCTGACCAAGGAAAAAGCCATGCTTTGACATTGGTGGGCTGTTGTCACTGTTGCAACCTGTCAGCTGCCAGAAAAGGAGGCCCTGGGGAGCTGGGCTGAGTAGACAGGCAAGGGATGGCTTGGTGGCTGGGGAATTGGGCTGAGATGCCTGATGATGGGAGCAGGCTGTTGAAAGCTGGGCTCCAAGGGAAAGAGCACGTGCTTACCACTGACAAATCTTGGGGTATTTTTCCAGTTGCCTTTGTCCATCAGCCCCACTCCTGGGAAGAAGTCCACCTCCCCCATGCTGAAGCTAGGAGAGAGCTGCATGTCTCTGGCTGGGTCCTCAGGAGAAGCATTACCTGAGGACATTTTGCATTTCTCTTGGAAGCTGTAGTCCTAAAAGTCTTTGGGTGGGGGGGGAGGGGGAGGGCTTCACCATTGTCTTTCAACAAATCTGTCTGCTGGCAAAACCAGGGGAAGAAATCCATGATTCCCTACACATAGGTGGAAGGGAATTGCAATTTGTAGGTTCCAAAATATAAGAAATGGGCAGAGAGAGAGAAAAGAAGAACTCAGAGTTCTCAACCTTGGGAGTATTTTGTGATTCTGAGAATTGAACTATCCTCTGGAGTCAGCAGAATTCAGTATTATGCAATTCCTCACTTTTAGTTTTAAAGAAAACGACTATTTCTTAAGTTTCCATGTGGGAGAAATAGTAGGACACTGTAGTCAAGGGATAGGACTTTACCAGTGCTTGTCCCTGTGTTAACTGGTTGCTTAGAATCCCTGGTTTTATTTGCTTGACTGGAGAGAATGACAAGGCTTTTTAAACAAAAGAACCACTGCAGGTTTTTTTTTCTAATATATAATGCCTTAAATGCATGCTTCTCTGGAGAAAATAGAATTCCAATTCAATTGGAACAATAAAAACCAAGTATAATTATATTAGACATTGTGAAGACTGAGAAGGAAGCAAGCAGAGAATGGTCATTACTTTGAATAGATGCATTCAGAGCACAAAAATATCATCTTGGCTTTAGACCCTTGTTAAATAGTGTGGCAAAATTGATAATAAGGAATAACATGGTCCATTGGAGCTAATCTTTGTACTGAGGCTTCTAAAAAATTTTGTGCTTTACTTTTGGTCATCTCTGTTTCATATTTCAAAACATCAGCATTAGAGATGAACATATTCAGTCACCAGAACCCCAGTCAGGACCTTGTTCATTTTAATCTCACGTGCTTCCTCTGGCACTCCTAGAACCATGCCAAGGGACAACTCTGAAGTTGGCCTAAGCAAGGCCATTTTCTAGCTTCAGTGTTGCCACCTGGGGCTGAGGATTAGCGGAGGGTGGGGGAGAGTAGAGACAGAGGGGGTTTGTAGCCAAAACTAAATATTTTCTCTTGGGAACTAAGGACATTCCCACAGGTAGTTGGAGAGAGGTGGAGTGATGTTACCAGGCAACTGGATGACACAATGATTGGACCATGTGACTGACTGACTGGGGACAGGGAAAACCTTTTACTTTTAACTTGGTGAAAACTGTGGGAATATTCAGAGTCGGTTTTCACCAGCCTGTACCAATATGGTATTTCCAATAAATCAATTATTTGTGGAATCTGCCTGCCTGGGAGTCCTATTTATCATGGGAGTATTACTTGGAACCCTTATACATAGTATCTACAGAATTGGGGCTCTTCCTGAAAATTTGCCAGATTCATTCTTCTTTGCTACAGCCCATCCTATGTTGCTCAGGAGGGCCCTTGAGGGCTCATAATTAAGGGAGAGGCTCACAAAAAATGAATATTTGGGACATCTAGTGGACCACAACAATCTTTGTAAACCACCATCACTTTTCTCCATTCTTTCTAATACGATTCATCAGTAAGGAAAGGAGAAAACAACAGCATATTTTTGTAATGCAAAGTATTTGGTTGTGGATGGGCTATTTGCTTTGTTTTAAAAAAAAAACCCTGTTCATGGTGGAACAGAAGTGCTGTAGAGATTTCTTTCTTTCTTCCTATTTGGTGCAGGTCTGTTTTTACATCTTTATCAATCCAGCCACTTGTTATATACTTAAAGTTGACTTTTTGTGTATTTCTTGTCATGTGTGAATAGAGGAGGAAAAGGCTATATGCATCTGTGTTCTAGATGTTGTATGTGTAGTTGTGTGCCATTAAAGAGTTTGTTTTTGTGTTCTCTTTGCTGTATTTAATGTATTCATTTGTTTTCCTCTTCTCTCTTCTCAGGTCTTTGAAAACCTGCAGGTATTGTAGGTACTACTAAATGTACATTGAATTTAACAAAATTGTTACTTTCTAATATACCATTTTTGTTCCGATCTTTAAAAATAATTTGTTGAAATGAACCTCTTAAATAGCAAACCATGAGCAACTTGGTGATTCATGTTCTTCCTCTCATTTGTACTCCATCTTGCATCCACAGTGTTTCCCATAAGGCTCACTCTTCTGTACAGCATAACCACATAATGTGAAACTTACTCTTACCCTACAAACAGAGGCATTTGTGGGATCTGATGCAACATCATAGTGCAGTAGCACAATTCTGCTTATAGGGCATTGGGCACCAGTTGAGAATCTCTGTGGATGCCTCTGCCCATGAAATAGGCAAGTCTAGCCAATGACATAATGAAGAATCTCAGGGGCTGCCACAAAGAAGAGGGAGTCAAGCTGTTCTCCAAAGCACCTGAGGGTAGGACAAGAAGCAATGGGTGGAAACTAATCAAGGAGAGAAGCAACTTAGAACGAAGGAGAAATTTCCTGACAGTTAGAACAATTAATCAGTGGAACAACTTGCCTCCAGAAGTTGTGAATGCTCCAACACTGAAAGTTTTTAAGAAGAAATTGGGAAACCATTTGTCTGAAATGGTGTAGAGTTTCCTGACTGAGCAGTGGGGATGGACTAGAAAACCTCCAAGGTCCCTTCCAACTCTGTTATTCTATTCTATTCTATTCTATTCTATTCTCTCAGCCTGGACAGAAACCAAAAGGGTGTCTATTGGGAAATATAGGGGTTGAATGAGCAGTAAGCTTCAGTGCGGGTGGGAAAATACAGGATAAAAAAAGAGCCTTGACTTAATGGACTATTGTTTGATCAATAGAAAGATAATAAAAATATGGCTGTTGCTGACCAACAGAGAATATAGAAGCCCAAGACAAAGTAACTGTAGAGAGGTAATGCTGAGTCATTAGGTCTTTTTCCATTTGAAACTAAGCATGGCCAAGATGCCTTAGCATCCCCCTTTTCTGTCAGCTTCCCATATTTAAACCATCTTTTCATATCCAATCCATGAAATCATATTTAGCTGTTCCTGTGTGGGGTTTTGTTTTTACATTAGTATTGTCAAAGTAAGGCACCCGGCTAGAAACTAGGAGACAGTGACTTTTAGTTCTGTCCTAAGCATGAGATCCAGCTAGGTGATTTTGTGTCACTCTATCAACCCAACCCAACCCAACCCCACCCAAC
>JAEANM010012418.1:0-14819 GCA_017656035.1 Myanophis thanlyinensis | reverse complement strand
CTGGGGACAGTGTTGGAGCACCTGCAAAGGGGATCAGGCCCAGTCCTCACACCCATCTTGATCCACAAGCTGCTGTTAGTACTGTGCAGGTACCCGGGTAGCCTCTTTATGGGCGGTGGGTGCAGTGGGCAGGAAGCCTTCCTTCCCTCCCTCTGTGGGCTCAGCACAGTGCCCTTCCTCCTCCCCCACAGGTGACCCCAAAGCTGCTGCTGTTCCTGCAGCTGAACAAGACCGCTCTCCTGGCCAGCATTTGCCGCCACAAGCTCTATGTCTGCCTGCACACATTCATTGAGCATTTCACCAAATGTACCCAACAGCCACTGCTTTTGCCCTCCACCCCACCACAGGTATGCCCTTTTCGGCCTGCCTGGTGGACTTGGGCACCGGGTGATCCCAGAGAGAGAGAGAGAGAGAGAGGGACTGGGCATGTGGCTGACAGTAGGCTTCTAGCACCAGAGAGGGAAGGGAAGGGAAGTGGCCAGGCTGCCACTGCTTTTCATTGGGGCGCATGGAGCGAGACAGAGCTCTTGCCATCTCTTCTCCGCCCCTTATTGGGCATGGTAGGGCTTCCTGCCTCTTACTTAGCCATCTGCCCCCTTTATTGATATAATTGAGGGGTGGCATCTCTCCCACACTGTCTTGGGACCCAGGCCGCCTGTCTGCACTGTGCAGAAAGCAAGTGTTCACTTGTGCTATGCCAGGAGGCAGGCCGTCACCTATGCTCTTTCCTGCTTGCCTCTCTTCCCAGGCAGCCTCTCGCTCACGTTGTCCCAAGAGGCAGGCCATTGCCCACCACCTCTGTGATGTGAAGAATTCCAAAAAAGACTCCAAGAGTTGCACCCACAGTATAGAACTGTGACCTGAGCCAGGTACTATGTATGGAGAAGCATGGAGCCTTATTTATTGAAAGACGTCATAATCTGAGGGAATTGTTACATGTACATCAATGTACAATGCGCAGGAAGAGCTGAAAGAAAGAATAAAAGATTCCTCTCTCACTAAAGGACCCAGAATGATAAGAAGCTCCCCCAAATGCATGGGCAAAATCTTTTTTTCAGGCATTACGGCCATATTTTACTGTTCTAAAGTGTGATGAAGGTTAAGTCATCTAAATTTGATTTAAATAAAATTAAATAGCAATGGTATAGTTACTTTCCAGTCATATGTTAAGAGCTTTTAGTTCCATTAAAAACATTCAAACATTTGGAAGTATTTGGGTGGGGGCATGGCCAGAATGTCAGAGGCTCATGTTAGTTTGAATTTGCTTATTCAGGGTTTCCCTCATTTTTGAGGCCACCTTTAATCTCTAGATATCCTTCAGAGTGGCTGTTTTGAAGAAAAGTGAATTTTGATCCTCCCAATTTTTGTTCTTAATATTCAAAAGATCACAAATGATTCCTACACAGTAAGTGGAATAAAAAATGTGGGATAGATGGCATCACCACCAGATGGATTTGTAACTGGCTGATAAACCGTACTCAATGAGTAGTCCTTAATGTTACTGTACTACATGTTCATAAAGGAAAGTAAGCAGTGTGGTATCACAATTTTCAGTCTTGGGGCCAGTACTCTTCAATATCTTCATAAATGACTTGGACAAGAGAATTGAAGGGGAACTAATCTCATTTTCAGATGTCACTAAACTGACAGAAACAACCAACCCCTGAGAAGACAAGCTCAGGATCCAGAAAGATCTTGACAGACTTGAACAATGGGCCCTATCCAACAAAATGAAATTCAATGTGTTAAAAAGGAAAGTTTTATACCTGGGTAGGAAAAACCAAAGTGGACAATCACTTAAATATGAGTCAGCAGTGTGCAGCAGGAGCCAAAAAAGCTAATCCAATCCTTGGTTGTATAAACAGAGGCATAGAATCAAAATCACGTGAAGTATCACTACTGTTGTGTCTCCACGCATGCGCGGGTGGAGTCTCCACTCCAGTCCGCCTGCATGAACTGTTGAACCGACAGCGGATTGGCTGTCGGTTAGACGATTCCCATTAGCTGGGACGCCCAGCCAATCGGAAGCGTGACAGGCGAAGCCACGGCAAATTATAAAACCGCGGCTCGCCAGAAATTCCTCCAGTTACAATCTGCAAAAGCTCATCGTGAGTTTTGCTCGCGGTTAGCTAAATAAAGGGACCCCTCGCAGTCATCTAAATGTACCCGCACCTGAGGTATATTTTGGCCTGGAAAGACCGGGTTTTCTGCTACAACACTGCCGATGAAGGTGGAATTCTAGCTACAGAATTTCGGACCCACCAGTAGCCGACGATCGCCGATATGGCAATAACGCCACCCGCAACTGCAACCGCAGCAAACAGCTCAGTACAATGCGACCCATACGACCCGAAAGCGGAAACATGGGACCTCTTCATGCAAAGATTCGAATTCTACCTCATCAGTAGCCGGCAAACTGACCTCACAGACCAAGAGAAGCAAGGCATTTTCCTGAACGTCTGCGGCAAGGCCGTCCAGCGAATGGAAAACTCAGTAGCATCACCACAGACATTGTGGGAAATAGACTGGTCCGAACTGAAGAGGAAGTTAAAAGCACATTATGCTCCAAGACCTTGCTCGCTGTCCCGAAGGCTGATCTTCCAAGCCAGAAGCCAAGCAGAGGGAGAAACTGTAGCGGAATTCCTGGCGGACCTGCAAGTCCTGGCCACTGACTGCGAATTTGACACCCAACTCGACTGGATGATACGGGACAGGCTAGTCGGAGGCCTCCACGACGAAAAGCTCCGGCGAACTCAGATATTTTCAGCACCACAGTCAGCATAAGCGGAAAGGAATGCAAAATGCAGATCGACTCCAGCTCCCCGGTCACAATTATGTCCTGGCAGTCCCTCAAGAACCTGATGCCCTCACTCAAGGAGGGGGATCTCACCCCAGCAGCAACTGCTCTACACGACTGCCAAGGACGCCAGATTCCCATCCGGGGGCAAATACGTCCTCGTGGAACATCAAGACTTCTCAAACTATCTCCCCCTGGTAGTTGCTGAAGGAACCTTTCCTCGACTACTGGGCAGAGACTGGTTCTGCCGGCTAGGACTTCACATTGGGGAGATCAAGCAGATCACCACCAACCTGGGCGCAGACATCACCACGGAATTCGAGGAGGTGTTTAACGGTGAGCTGGGGACATTCCGGGGGACGCCTATATCCTTTAGCTTAGACCCAGAATTAAACCCCAGAGGGTGCCTTTAGCCCTCAAACCTAAAGTGGATGAACAATTGGATAAACTAATAGCACAAGGGATCGTACTGCCAGTCGACCACGCCAAATGGGAGACCCCAATTGTCACCCCCATCAAGCCAGATGGGTCCATTAGAGTATGTGCTGATTATAAATGCAAAATTAACAAGGCATTACAACGGCACGCATATCTGGTTCCAGTCATCCAACATCTCCTCCGTTCCCTGGGGCAAGGGAAAACATTCTCAACCTGGCACAAGTTTACCAGCAATTGCCAGTAGACGATGCAACGGTTGAAGCCCAAACCATCGTCACCCACCGGGGGGCGTTCAATCAGGCCTTAGGAAACTGTCCAGAATTAAGAATCAAGGCCTAAATGTAGATCCATATATTCATTGCTATATTAACAAGCCAGTTACGAAAGATTCCCTAATTGTAATAGGATATTTGTAATCTAAACCAGCACAATTTACTAATATGCTAATTTACTAATATAATAAGTAGACAAAAATAATTTTAAAAGTGCAAAGCATTAAGGAATGATAAGAGAAAGGGAATTGAAAGTAACAGATGATAGGAGATTTGGATATACATGAAAGTGTTGGGAAGGTATGTAAGATGGAGATATGATTGAAGTCTGGATCACTGTCATTAGTTGGACCTAGCTATCGTCTTTGACATGCATTGCAATGTGTTTTACTGACGTAAGTAATGATTATGATAGCTGCATGTTTAAATTACTCATGAAATAAACCTCTAAATTTTAAGCAAGTATTGTTTATGTTGAATTACTGTCTCATGTTTCACTTAATGACAAATTTGGTTTATGACAATGTGTATTACATACAGTGTATAGCAAAACTGCCTTGCAGCCTTGTTTGACATAACCTTTATTAATCTGAAACTCAGTGAACAGTTATTTATGTAATTTATTGGATTTTAATTTCATCATTTATTGAAGTTTGCACGTTTAGTTTTATTTTTTTTATGAATATATTTTATATTTCATTTCAGTTTATGAATGATTATGAAATGTAATCTCAAAAATCTGGAGCTCAAAAACGCAAAGAAAAACAGAAATATAATGAGATTAATAAAAAGGGACGACAAACGCTTTTTCAATTTGGCGTTAAATGCAAAACAAGCAAAACTAACCAAAATAAAACTTTAAATTCAGAACAATGTGAGACAAGTGCAGAACTGAAACAAAGGTTGGAATCTCATGTGGCCAGTTTGGAATTTCAAGAAACATCAGAACAAGTAAATTCTCAATTTAAAGATTTAGATAAACAATTGAATGTTAGTGATGAGAGTACTTCACTGTCTACAGAATCTGGGCATGGTACACATAATGAAGAGAAGGGGTGTTGGTCCTACCTGATATGCTCCTTCTCTTCATTGGGAGAGGTGATCCATTAACCAATGGGATTTTGTCCTTCAGTGATTTATGACAGAGGAGCAATATAAAAAGGCCAGTACCGCCCTTACTTCCCCCTCTTTTGCGAAGTTCCATACGATGATGCCTTTATCCTCTCTCTCTCATATATTGCCCAGTTCGACCAGGGTCCCTTCCCCAGTATAGGGAAGGAATGGATCACCTCTCCCAACGAAGAGAAGGAGCGTATCAGGTAGGACCAACGCCCCTTCTCCTTCTGGTTGGGAGAGGTTCACCATTAACCAATGGGACATACCAAAGCCCATGTCTCTCAGAGTGGGTCATATCAGGGGCCCTAGGTCAACTGCACTGCTTGCAAAACCCGCTTACCAAATGCAGCATCAGCCGATGCATATGCGTCCAAGCGGTAGTGCCTAATAAATGGTGTTGGGGAAGACCAAGTCTCTGCCCTGCACACCTCCTCAATCGAGGCCTGAGCCGACCAGGCCACCGAAGCCACTTCTTGTGGAGTGAGCCCTTATCCCGGCTGGAGCCGGAAGGCCCTGAGCTTGATAAGCAGTCTTGATTGCTGCCCTCAGCCACCTGCCTACCATAGTGGACGAAGCCTTTCATCCGCGGTTACTATCTTGGAAGGCGACCAGCAGTGCCTCCGTCTTCCAGAACTCTGCAGTTCTCGTAATGTATATGTCTAAGGCACACCTAACGTCCAATGAGCCCCAGTCCATCCCTTCTGGACTGGGTAGACTGGGGCTAAACTTTGGGAGAATGAGTTCCTGTGCTCTATGGAACCAAGAGTTAATCTTGGGAACGAAAGCTGGGTCTAGTCTCAGAACCACCCTATCCTCATGGAATACGCAGAGGTCCTTCTTTACAGATAAGGCAGCTAATTCTGAGATTCTCCTGGCCGACGTTATTGCTAGCAAAAAGGCCGTTTTCCAAGTTAACATGGTTATTGGCACTGAATCCAGGGTTTCAAAGGGTTCTGTGGTGAGTGGTCTCAGAACCTTGGGCAGATCCCAGGTTGGGTACCAATGCACCACTGGAGGCCTAAAGTTCGTTGCCCCTTTCAGAAAATTGCGCAACATAAGGAGCTGAGCTAGGCCCCCTCCAAGGCCCTGATCCAGAATTGAGGAGAGGGCTGCCACCTGCCTTCATAGTCTGTTGGGAGCCAGACCTTTGTGCAGTCCATCCTGGAGAAATTCCAGGACCTGGTCCACTGAAGTGGTTGCGGGGTCTAGCCCCTTGTTGAGGCACCAAGACCGGAACACCCCTCACGTAGCCTCATAAATTCAAAGGGTAGCCGGCTGGCGTGCCGCATGAATTGTGTCTATCACCCTATTTGATAGTTTGGCCCTTGCTAGGGTTTCCTGCTCAAACGCCAAGCGGCTAGCTGGAGCCATTGTGGGTCTGGGTGTAAGATCGCCACCTGGCTGAGGGATGTCTCTGACAAAGGTATTTGCCCCGGGTCGCCTATGAAGAGACTCTTCAGGTCAGCAAACCAGCGCCGTCTCGGCCAATGGGGAGCCACGAGTATCAGCTCTGCCTTCTCTTGCCTCAGCTTGTGAATCAACCCCGTGATCATCGCTATGGGGGGAAATGCATACAGCAGACCTTTCGGCCACTGGCAGTGGCATGCATCTGCATCCTCCGCACCCAGTGATGGGAATCTGGTTACGAATCTGTCTAGCTGCGCGTTTTGTGGCGATGCGAACAGATTGATGCACGGTTGCCCGAAACTCTTCACTATCTGACAGAATAGGCTGGAATGCAGCCTCCATTCCATGCTATCATAGTCCTGCTCAACCAATCCACCTGGATGTTGGAGATACCCAAAATGTGTTCGGCCACCAACGTCCGGACGTTCTGCTCCACCCAGGAGCAAAGCAGTCGGGCTTCCTCCATGAGGGCCTTTGACCTCATACCCCCCCTGTCTGTTTATGTGTGCCTTGGTCATGATATTGTCCGTGAGGACAAGTTGGTCCCTTATTCTGTCCTGGAACGCCGAGTGCCAGGCATACCGCTCTCAGTTCCAGCCAGTTTATGCTGTGTGTGAGCTCTTCCGTGGTCCACCTCCCCTGGCACACTAAGGTTTGTAGGTGGGCCCCCCACCATATAGACTGGCATCCATGGTGATCGTTACTTGTGTCGAGACCCTGAACAGAGATCGCTTGTGGATTTTTGGTGACACCCACCACCTGAGGGATTTCAGGACCTCCCAGGGGACTGAGACCTTGCGTGCCGAATGACAGTAACCCTCCTTCTGATAAGGGAGTAGGAACCATTGCAAAGGCCTTGTGTACAGTCGATCCCAGGGAACAATGCCTATACAGGACACCATGGTACCCAGTAGTTTGAATAACTTTACCAACGTCACTTCCCTGCCCCCCAGGATCCCCTGAACCATGGTACAGAGGTTCATGCTCCATTCTTGCAACAGGAACACCATACAGCTGTTTGTGTCTATCACCACCCCTAGGTGTTGTAGGCAGGATGTGGACGAGAGGAGACTCTTCTTCCAGTTGATCGAAAACCCGTGGTCCCCCAAGGTTCGGATCATGTCCCGGAGGTCTCGTTTTGCTGTGGTATCGGATGACATGATCAGAATGTCGTTGAGGTAGCACTGGATCCGGACAGGAATGGTACGTAGATGAGCAGTCATTGCTGCTAGCAACTTGGTGAACACTCGTGGTGCTGAGGAGAATCCAAAGGGTAGGGCTCTGTACTGGTAATGCTTCCCGCGGTAACAGAACCTGAGGAACCTCTGGTGGTCCGGGTGAATAGGTACATGCAGATATGCCTCTGTCAGGTCGATGGAGGACAGTGGATCTGTCACTCTGGCCGATCTCAGAATACTCTGTAATGAGTGCATTTTGAACCGCCGATATACTAGGTATTCGTTTAGTCTTTTGAGATTCAGGATTGCTCTCCATCCTCCCAATGCTTTTGGAATGACGAACAGAATGGAGTAGAAACCAAGGCCTCTTTGATCAGCCGGAACGAGTTTTATTGCCCTGATATCCATCAGGTGTTTGATGGCCTCTCGCATGAGGCCCCGACCTGCCCAGTCCCTTGGGGTGTGGCAAGCCCAGAACCGGTAAGGTGAAGGGGATAAGAATTCTAGACGAACTCCGTACCGTATGGTGCGTTTTATCCACTCGTTGGTTGTGGTCTCGTCCCATCGATCGGCGAAGTAAGCAAGACAGCCACCAATGCCTGGGCCGGGCTCCCCGTCATTTTGTTTGGAGATCGGGTTTACCCTGACCCCCCCCCCCCCCGAAAGGACCAGCGGAAGGAGTTGTTGTACGAGAGGTTGTACGAGTTGTTGTACTGCCTGCCTCGGGATCCCCTGTCCTGCTGTCTGTCAATATGACTTGACGAGGATTGTTGGCCCGTTGAGGGCCTATCACGGTGGTTCCGAAAGGACTGTCTGCGGTTGTAGGGAAAAAAAATTCGGTTTCCACCTTTGATGGTGGTTGCCATCCTCTTTTTTCTGTCTTTAGTTGTTACGAGGGCGGGCTCTAGCAAGTTCCCAAATAGTTTCCCCGCTACAAAGGGCGCTGAAGCCAGCTTCCACTTTTTTTATGTCGGCTGGCCAGTTGCACAGCCACACCAGGTGCCTGGACGCAACAGAGGTGCCCAGTGCTCTGCCACAGAATTTGGTAGCGTTTAAAGTCGCATCTGCTGATAATTCCGTAGCTGCCATCAATTTGTTGATATCCCGATGTACACGGAGGTTGACGGCGGGAATCCTTCCCTGGAGTTCTTGGAGGCAAAGCAGCATGGCCCAGTTGAAGAAGGAGGCCAATGTAGTGGCCTTAATCGCCTAGGCTATCATCTGGAAGCCTCGAGAAATGACCTGCTCCAGCCTATGGTCATCAGCCTTCAGCGCCTTCTCTGGACCAGCCATCACGGTATCCTTCGATGCCAAGGCCACCAGTGGTTCATCCACTTCAGGTGGCTGAAGCAACTTGCTACGTCCTCCATTAAGTTATAAAAACAATGTTCCGACACCAGGGGTGGCTGTCCAATTGTCGGAACTGTCCATTGTTGCAACAAGGTGTCCCTTTGTAAGGGGGTGGTGATGAGCCGCCTCTCCTAAGCACCGTATGAGAAGGACCAGGTGTCACATCAGTTTGACTGGTTATAGGGCCGCTGCCCAGCACCCTTGATAACATGTGCTCCAATTTTTCCATTTGGGAAAAGAGGCGGCTCAGGTCGGGAGGTCCCAGTAACCACATGGGGCCCTGTATGGGAGCTTCTAGAATGGTCCCCAGGCCCCCTGCCGCATCCTGCGTGTCCCTTCCATCCAGGCTGTGATCATCCGGTGCCCTTGCAGTACTGGTGGAAGGCAATGTCGGAGACTCTCCAGAGACCCCATTGGGTGGCCAGATCTGTGCCCCCTGTCCATCCAACAAGGGTTGCCCTGCGGATCTATTTTCCGCTGGGTCTTATACGTGGTTTCGAGTCACTGTGTGTGGACCCTTTCCTGGGTACCTTGTTGCTGCTCTTATACTTGGCCTCTGACCCAGCGGTCGTATGCTTATGCTTGATCATGCTCTTGCGGTGAGATTCTGGCTGTGGGAAGCCTGCCCCAACCTCGCTTGGGGTAGAATCTGCAGGAAAGATATAGGGTGACTCACTCTTATGAACCCCCATCTAGCACCCAGCATGTGGCTCTGTCTTAAATTAGGGGGGTTAGGGAGGTGGGTAGGGGGGGAAGAAGCCCCGCCCCAAGATATTCTGCTCCTCCTGTCAACGTTCACATGGGTGAGAGGGAGGGTTGGCCTTCCTAGGTCCCACCCCGCCAGGTCTCTTTTCCTTGTCCCCCTGAAGCTCTGGCAGCCTGTCTGCTGTGCAGAGCCTGGGGGGAGGGGTTTTCCAAGCCTCCGGCTGCCCTGCATGGCTGCGTGGAGGCTCTGGCTCCCCCCCCCGTGGCTATGCAGCCACAGAGCGAATCCCCCTTGCTTGGGGGAAGAATTCCCAAGCCTCCGCCAGCCCTGGCAGGGCGCGCGGAGGCTCCGCCGTGCCCGCCGCAGCTGGGAAGCCACGAAAGGAATCCCCCTCCCATGGGGGGGAATCCCAAGCCTCCCGTGGCCCTGCCTGGCCGCGCGGAGGCTCCGCCGTGCCCGCCGCAGCTGGGAACCCACAGAGGGAATCCCCCTCCCATGGGGGGGATTCCCAAGCCTCCTGTGGCCCTTCCTGGCTGCGCGGAGGCTCTGGCGTTGCCACCACAGCTAGGAAGCCATGGAGGGAATCCCACTCATATGGGGGGGATTCCGAAGCCTCCACCGTCCCTGCCAGGGCGCATGAAGGCTCCGGAATTTCCGCCGCAGCTGGGAAGCCAAAGAGTGAATCCCGCTCACATGGGGGGGATTCCCAAGCCTCCCACGCCATGCCTGACCGCGCAGAGGCTCTGGAGCCGCTGCTGTGGCTATAAAGCTGCGGAAGGAATCCCCCTCCTTGGGGGGGGACTCCCAAGCCTCTTACAGCCCCTGTAGTGCTGAGCGGAGGCTCCAACAGTGGAGGAATTCCCCCACATGTGTGGTGGGGATCCTTGTCACTCTAGCAGCCCATGGGGGGTGCGAGCAGCATCTGGAACCATTGCTGGCAGGATGGCGTGGGGCGCTCAGCGCCAGCCGGCCACAGCATCATGTGTAGGGGGGATCCCCAGCGTCTCCACGCATCCTCTACCCGGCAGATCGGGCAATGCCCGTATCCCCTGGCCAGGGAGGCAGCTGGAATTCCCCTCAGAGGGAATCTACAGCTCAACCCTGACACCCCAAAATGGAGTGGGGAAGGGTTAGGATACAGCAAAAAACCTCAGAAGTACTCCGTGTGTGTGACGGCAAGCTCTCCTGCTTCTCCTTTGTAGGCTCTGCAGGAAACAACCGATTTTCATCGGATCCTGCCTTGGGATTCCCAAGGGAAGAACCCCTTGTGTGATCCCCATGCTCTTCCCCTCAGGCTGCAGAAAACGCACGTGTGACGGTATCAGCAAGAGCATGATGCTGTACCCCAATTTTTGGATCCCCTTCCTCCTTCCTCCTCTCTGAGTATCAATCGTGTGTTGATAGCACAGAATGGGAGACAAGGAATCCAATCCTACAAGGTGATCTACTCTTGAGTTACTTACCTTTGTTCTCTTGCACGTGGTCCATTATTAAGAGAGGATCAATTGCCGCAACAGTCAGTATCTCTGACTGAGCAAAAGAGGGGGAAGTAAGGGTGGTACTGGCCTTTTTATATTGCTGCTCAGTCATAAATCACTGAAGGACAAAATCCCATTGGTTAATGGATCACCTCTCCCAACCAGAAGGAGAAGAGTAGGTCAAATACTGGAATTGATATTGGACTTCTTCTAACAGATGTGCCTTCTCAATTGGATATAGAAAACTATGTTATTAAAGGTCATACTGGCTTTCCTAAAACATTTCCCAAAGATATAGATAACCAGGTTTTTCCCGAAAGTATTCTAACATTTTGAAATTTCAATGGTGAAAAACATGACCGAGATTGGCTAGTCTGGAGTGAAGTTAAAAACAAGCATTATTTTGCTTTTCTTGTCAATTATTTTGGAATAAGATTTGTAGCAGCATTAGCTCAGCATCTAAGTCTATGACTATCCTTTTGCATCAACAAAAGGATGGTCAGCAGCTAAAAAGTGGCAAAAATTATGTATTTGCATCCCAGAACATGAGAGAAACAATAATCACAGGCAGTGCTATCTGGCTTGGCGAGAACTAGAAAGACGACTGTCATCTGGCAAGGGCAGTGTATTGGAGGCATCAATTGAAATAGAACATTATGTACAACATTATGTAATACCATATGAAAATCAGTATGAAATTGTAGAAAGATTTTTATAGTTTGTTGACACAAGCCATAAAACAGGATGGGACATAGCACAGATGATAGTAGAAACATTGAAAGAACACAATATACCACTGTCGGATTGTTGTGCACAGGGTTATGACAATGCAGCCAACATGGCAGGAAAATATAAAGGTGCAGAAGCAAGAATACCTGAGCAATGTAAAACAACTTTATTTTCACTATGTGGCCGTCACACACTTAATTTGTTGATAGTATAAAGCCCTTTGTAGCTCACCTGCCAGGCATCAAATTAGCATTAGAAAACCTCTTGGAGTTGAAACTAATGGTGAAAATAAGAACAGAGATTAATGGAGCCTTGTCTTATGTCACAGCCTTCATTTGTGTGATAATGTTTGTTGTATGGTAAAGAGTATTAGTTCCAGTTGATATCTATAACAAGGTTATTCAGTCCAGAAATGCAATGTTGGATATCGAAGTATCCAACTTAAAAAGTTTGATTTCAGAACTGACAAATCTTTGGAACAGCTGGCAAAGTATGTGAAGCGAAGCTAAGCATGTTACTTCTAATTTGTGCATAGAAATGAAACTCTCTGGAACTCAGGGTGAAGCAAAATGTAAAAAAAAAAGAGGTTCCATCATGAAGATGCTACAGAAGAAGCAGATTTTTCAAAACAAGATGAAATGGATGAATCCCCTGAGGAAGCATGTTTCAAAAAGTCTGTCTTCTATGTAATATTGGATAATGTTATTGGTAGACTGATTGTTCATTTCAATGCTGCAGTGAACATTTCTGAATTCAGCTTCCTCTGGAAGTACCTATCAATTCCTCAAGATCAACTGAAAGAAAAATCAAAATTACTGGCAGATCAATATTCCGTTGATATCAGTGAAGATCTTGTAATGGAGATAAGTCATTTGCCATTTGGTCATCAAGCAATTTTTGGAGAGGGCCAATTGAGTTCATTGGAGCTACTGAATTGCTTGAAAAGATACAAGCTGGAAGGACTCTTTCCAAATATATGTGTCTGTCTCTTGTATTTTGGTAACAATTCCTTCCACTGTCACCCCTGCAGAGCATGCATTCAGCAACCTAAAGCTGATAAAAAATCATCTAAGATCGACTATGTCACAGGGGCAACTGGTAGATTTGGCAAGACTCAGTACTGAATCTGATCTTGCAGAAATGATTGATTTTGATGATGTGATTCGAAATTTTGCCAGGAAAAAGGCTAGGAAAGCACCTTTGTTTAGCAGAATATAAATACCGTTACATCTCAACTATAATAACTGTTATGAGCTTGTAATCAATCCAGTACTAAATTAATTGCTTATGTATATTGTTTCATTATTGTTTATATACCAATGTATAGAATTGTTTTTATTATCTTTTACAGAACTACCTGTCCTCTTTTTAATATATTTGCAAGTATGTTTGAATACAATTAATAAATGTACAATTATGACATTTTTGATTTATGTGTCCATGTGTAGGTGAGAGTGCCCATATTAGTCTTGTTCAAGCAAATACTCCTCTCTGGGGCCTTGCAGGGGTGTCAAACTAAATTCCATTGAGGGCCACATCAGGATTGTGTTTGAACTTGGAGGGCCTGGGGGATGGCATCATGGTGGGAGCGACATGGGACCACACCTCTACAGGCATGGTTTTTTAAACATTAAAATAGAGAGGTGTACATTTCTGTGATTTTTTTTTTAATACTTACTTGATCTACTGGATCCCCTTATGAGAGAGAGGCCAGATCAAGAAACTGACTCCATAGGAAGACTAAAAGTATAAATTATTGACACAGGTTATAGTAGCAGAATCCTGCAAGCCTGAAAGGTAAAATATTTTATTTTTCCTCCCTTTCATAACCTTCTGAGTCAAGGACAACCTCCTAGCCCACTTAGAGGCCCCATTTTGAGCCTGGAAGGCCTCCTGGCCCACTCTAGAGTTCCTGTTTCGGGCCTGGAAGGCCTGGCACAGTCCAGAGGCACCATTTAGAATGCTTTATTGGCCAAGTGTGATTGGACACTCAAGGAATTCGTCTTCGGTGTATATGCTCTCAGTGTACGTTAAATGAAACGGTACATTCATCAGGAATCATAAGATACAACACTTAATGATAGTCATGGGGTACAAATAGCAATCAAATCATACTAGGAAATAATAATCAGTAAAAGATGTAAGGATACAAACAACAAGTTATAGTCATAGTGGGGTGGGTGGGTGATGGGATGATGAGAATAATAGTAATGCAGGCTTCATAAATAGTTAGACAGTGTTGAGAGAATTATTTGTTTAGCAGAGTGATAGCATTCGGGAAAAAGTTGTTCTTGTGTTTAGTTGTTCTTGGGTGCAGTGCCCTTAGCGTCATTTTGAGGGTGGGAGTTGAAACTATTCATATCCGGGATGTGACTGGTCTGTAAATATTTTCCCAGCCCTCTTTTTGACTTGTGCAGTATACAGGTCCTCAATGGAAGGCAGGTTGGTAGTAATTGTTTTTTCTGCAGTTCTGATTATCCTAAAGTGTTCTTGCCTCTAGTGGGACAATTGACATGCTGAAAATATTTTGGTAGCTCTTTCCTTAAATTTCCTTTGTTGAAATCTCCTAGAATAATTGGGAGTGAGTCTGGGTATTTGGCTTCAGCCTCTATAATCTGGTCAGCTAGAGTTCGTAATGCTTTGTTTACACAAGCTTGTGGAGGAACATACACAGCCATTAGGAGGAATGGGGAAAACTCTTGTGGAGAATAAAATGGTTTACAGTTGATGAGTAAAGTTTTCGTCACAGAATTTATATATTAAAGTTATGTCCTAAGACCAGCTGTTGTTGATATATAGAGTTAAACCGCCTCTTTTCTCTTTACCAGAAGTTTTTGCATTCCTGTCAGCTCTTAGTATTTGAAACCCGGGGATATGCAGGCAGCTTTCATCAATTCCCTCAATTACCCAGGTTTCAGTGAAGCAGAGAGCTGCTGAGTTGGAAAAGTCATGATTGCATCTATTTAAAAGCAGTATTTAATCCATCTTATTTGCAAGGGAATGTAAATTAGTCAGAAAGATTTAAGGGAGAAGGTTCTCCCACCCTCTCCTTAGTCTGTTCAAAATTCCCACTTTTACCTCATTTCTTACATCTGTGTCTTCCCTGTTTAAAAATCCATTGCTCCAGGGAATTTGCTTCCTCATGTGTTAGGACCTCCTCCACATTTGTAAAGAAGTGGGGTGAAGTCACAGAAAGTTGCTCCTTAAAGAAATATTGTTTAATGCTTAGCAGATGGTCTCATGATTATGAGATCCATAGTGAATCACAAAGAATAATAAAAAATAACAAAACTATCAGAGAACATTTCACAGAGGCAGCCTTTGGCGGCACCATCTTAGATCAAACTT
>JAEANM010012417.1:0-14820 GCA_017656035.1 Myanophis thanlyinensis | reverse complement strand
GGTTCTGCGGTGTGTCTAATTATATGGCTCTTACTGAAATAAATTTCCAAATATTTTGCTTTCATGGCTCTCTGAGTAAAAAAGGTTCCCGACCCCTGCTTTAAAAGATAATGCTAGACAATTGTCCCCAAATAACAGGCATCTGAAAAGCCAACTAAGTCAGTCTAAAGACTATGAGAGGAAAATCAATGTTCTTGTATTTACCATAGCAGCATTTTTATTGCTGAATATAGATGAAGGGACAATTTTACGGCCTTGTTTTGGGAAGTAGATCTGTATCATCCTGTCCCGTTCCTCCCAAGTAGCCTTGCGTAAGACTCCATTTGTTTCTCGAACGACAATGAATCGCTCCTGAAATTAAAAAAGAAAAACAGAGGTAAGTTACAATTTCATCACAGTGCCATTCTTTTCATTTTAAAGTAGACAGGATGAATATAAATTTAAAATACCAACTGGCTTTTGAGAAATTCCTAGAAGCTTTTTGAATGAGTAACATGTATTTATATATAAAAAGATTATATCAATGATATATCCAGTCTAAGGAAAGGACTCACTTGAAATACCTTAATGTTGTTATTTCAATGGGGAAATTTGGAAACTTAATTGCTGGCTCAGTTCTATAATAACTTATTTTGGCCTTTACAAAACCAATGATAAATAAGTTACAAATTGGAAAATTAGGCACTGAGATCTCAAGTAGAATTTAGCAGCCATTTCCAAACTGTTCTGCAAACATTACAGGTAGTTCCTGACCTACAATTTATTCAGTGACTGTTCAAAGTTAGAATGGCACTGAAAAAAGCAACCTACAATTATTTTTCACACTTACTATTATTGTAGTGTCCCCATAATCATATGATCAAAATTCAGATGCTTGCAACTGGTCCATATTTATGACTGTTGCAGTTTCCTGTGGGGTGATGTTTTTGCAACCTAACAAGTAAAGTCAATGGGGAAGCCTGATTCATTTAACTGTAACCATGTAGTGATTCACTTAACAACTATGGCAAGAAAGATGGTAAAGTGGACAAAATTCATTATCTCACTTAGCAACAGAAATTTTGGACTCAATTGTCATAATTTGAGGACTAGTTATAGTCTATTTTAAAGCTAACTGTATAAGAGACATAGAGTTATTCTGAAGAGATGAATTCTAAATGTTCTTTATGTATACATTTGGTTTTTCTAGAATATTGCAAAGAATAAATAACTTGCAATTCAGATCTGACAAAAGAAAATAATTAAAGAGTTAACCTAAATTAAAAGAATGGCTCATCCCAAGTCAATCTTACATGCTATGGGAATACAATGTCACAAAGTGGCATATTTTGAAAAACTTTATTTCTCATGAACCCATAAGTGTTATGAAAAGTCTGTCACTGAAATTAATCCTAAAAATTAAGCTACTGCCTATTAAGCTACTGCCTATCAATGAAATTGGAAATAGGATTAAGCCTTACTACATTTCAGAGTTATTACCATAGGTATCTAAAAGACTTACACTGTGTGGGATATCATATGTTAAATCAGTAAATACATATTTATAGGGCTCAGATCCATCAAGTATCTTGTCTTCAGCTAATACATCATCAATTGGTTCCCGTTCATTCAGTACAGGAGGCAGTTTGAGATACTGTTTAGCCTTCTTAACAGCTTGTGCTGAAGCCTAAGGGGGAAAATCATATAATTACATAGAAACAAACCAAACACCTTCTATTTATGGTCACAGAACAGTTGAAATACCTCTTCCAGCTGGCATTCTGTCATGACCTTGTATGCAGGAGGCTTAAGCTCTTGTTTTCTTGCCTTGAAAACCTTCTGCAAATCCAGCCCCGTCATCTTGGAGAGCAAGTTCTGAACTTTTTCATCCTTGAAACAAGGCTTTGGAACATCAGTTTTGGTTTCTTCTGTAAAACAAGCAGTTCACACAAAATATATAAATGTTAGAACACACTAGCAAAACATTAAATTATATCAGGGGTGTCAAAATGGCAGCCTATGGGCAGGATGCATCACCACGTAGGGCTTTCCCCCCAGCTCCGCAAAAAGGAAAACGTGCCAGCAACATGATGTGGCGAGTTTGACATCCGTGATATCATGAAGAGAAAAAAAATACCTTTAAAAGTTTATTAACTATTGAATTAAAATTGTATATACAACTAAGGCTAAGCACAAATAAATACAAAGTAATTGTACTATAGGTTGTTTATGGGTTAAGGAATCATATTGTAGATAAAAGGCAAGAAGCCATGGTGGACAAACATAAATTCATGGCTTGCAGGATTCATTCTGGATAATGAATGCATTATTTCCAATTCTGTCCCATTCTAAGTGTCATCGTTGAAGATATAAAGTATACCCTGGAATACCCTCTCCTTTATCTTCTCTATCAAAGAAACAATAGCAAAACTATTGGGACTGATTTTTCCGTCACCTATAGATGACACTATATAAGCTGTGGTTCTCAGGGTGCTTTCCCAGGCTATAAAACAGTCCCAACAGGTGTTGGCTTAGAAGTTGCATTTCCCTTACAGCTGAAGGGTACATGCATTAAGATTTCATATATTTCAAGGTTCTAAGTTAATTCTGCACAGCAAATAAATAGTATGCAAAGGAATTCATACTGATTTTTAATCTTGATTAAAGAAGTGTTGGAGACCAGGATACTATTAACAAAATAAGTTTTCCTTTATCTATCCAATTAAAAATGGCTTAGATTTATAAAAGTAAAATATAAAGTAAATTATTGTACCACATACTGTATGTGATTGTTATCCATAATTTGTCAGTAGGTAGTCCTCCACTTACAGCCATTTAGTAACTGTCCAAAATTACCATGGTATTGAAGAATGTGACTTACAATAGGTATTTGCTCTTAAAACTATCACACCATAACCATGAGCATATTATTAAAAATTCAAGCACTTGGCAGCATCCAAGAGTCATTTGGTCCACATCTGCAACCTTCCCAGCCAGCTTCCAACAAGCAAAGTTAATAGGAAAAGTCGGATTCACTTAATGACCAAATGATTAACTGCAATGATTCAGTGATCTGCTTAACTATGGCAAAAAAAAAAAGATTATAAAATCAGGTGCAATTTACTTAACAACTAACTGCCTTGCTTAGCAGCAGAAATTCATGTCCCAATTGTAGTTGTAAATCAAGAATTACATGTAAAGAAAAAGAAACACATCTTTGGGAACTAAATTCTGATCTGACTTCAGGCTCATGGACTGTAAGAACAAACTGTTCAGAATTATACTGATGACCATGACATCATGAAAGCATCAGTGTAGACATGGCAATATATATACATTTCATAAATTCTGACACTGAAAGATCATTTTTTTAGACCTTAGGTCTTTTGTCCTTTTGCACTACACTTACAAATACATTAGTAAGTCCAGCTGAACAAAACAGCATTTTTTAAATTAAGATTTCAGTTTTGTTTTCAGTTAAGTTTTGGTCTGAGATCCAGGAAAGTCACACACACACAAATAATATTAACATAATATATATTATGATGGATAAACATAGCCTGAGTAAGCAGCTTCCCATATTCACTGTTAGTTTTTACATTTTTACAACCTACTAGATACTGGTAGTTCTACTGATTGATATCAGTGGGAAGTATTTTTTGCGGTTTTTAAAATCGGCTATTCCAATAAAAACAGCAAAAAATACTTCCCACTGATATCAATTGAACTGCCAAGTTAGCAATGTGATCAAAAAAGATAAACCCAATGAACTGAAACTTGATCCCATTGCAGGCTGACACCTTCCAAGTGTGGTGTGCTTCAATTCCTGTAACCTAGGACTACCATATTCGTCGCTTTGTGCCATTATCAATTCAATTCAAACTTCTGCTGTTCACATAGGACCGGTCCAGATGATTTCCAGATAGCAGAGTTGTGTGTGCCTGAACTGAGCAACTCAAATTGGGTTGCAAACATCTGTGCAATGACAGCAAAGTTTACTGTATCTCTTTGCTGCTTCTTAATGGTCTTTTGGATCTCAGCGCATGAAATCCAGTATTGCGAGCGGAAAGGAGAAGGATCTATAACGCAACCATAGTTTCTTCGCATCCTTTCAATGGGGTTGCTCCCATCGGAGGCCTCTCCCCTATTCCGCCACTCCTACACCTAAGAAGCGGCCGCTACCTGACTCCCCCGCCAAAACTCACCTGCACCCGGGCCTTCGCAAAAACCCCTCCATCCCCACGAGGCTCTTAGCAGACGCCTGGGAAGCAACAAAGCCGCCCTCCCGCTTCTAACGCAGCCGTCTACTCCAAGCGAAGCCATGCTACATTGACCCGGAATGACTCCAGCTATTACGTTCCGGAGTAGACGCAGTGTGTCCTGGGAAGCGTAGTCTGAAATGATTCGATCGTTGGACCTTTCTGCGACCGTCCTCAGCGACCGTCCCCCGCGATCTGAGCGCAATTTTTGCGGGGGTGCACTCGAGTTAATTAGTCCGAAATAAATGTAGAATTGCTTTGCTGGACCAAAGAAACAAATAAAATAGACGGAGGGTTTAAAGTAGGGGGAAACATTCAGAACTGTATTTTCGCAACGCGTGCCCAATCATGGTTTCCTGAACAAACTGCGGTTTGTAAACCGGATTGCGTTCTCCCAACTCTCTAAGCAAAAAAACAAAAAACAAAAAACAGATTAGTGTGTAACGAGAATTTATTTTTTAAAATATAGGCGATCAAACAATATAATCTATTTTGACCCATTCTGCTTTAGCCTTTCTAATTTATTTATACCGGGCTTCGAAATTCAAAGACAGAGAAGTATTGCGCCCATAATAATTTATATTTGTCCCCATAATACATATTTTGTACAAAGATGAAGCCAAAATATTTGTGTCTCTGATAATTGCAATTCTAAATGATAAGGGAATGGCAAACAGCCGATCTGCTTAATCCTTCTCTCTTCTGCCGAGCTGGTGATGATGATATTGCAAGACAAAGGGCACAGATCAGAAAATTGGAAGTAGGTGATGGATCAGATTACAGCTTCAAAGGGAGAATTTTAGTTCTTCTCACAGCCATATTACCGAAGCTTGTGTAAGTCAAAGCATTGTGTGTCTGCAGATAGGATTCATTTGTTGTGCTAATGTTTAAGTTGATTAATGTATTATAAGCAGTTTATAAAGTATTGTAAACATTGTTTATAAACAGGGTGCATTTATAAAGTATTGTAAACATTGTTTATAAACGGTGCAATTGCCAACAATTGCCATGAAAAGTGAATTAGTCTGTATATGCATTTTCTATAATCTTATTAGCAATTTAAATTTTATTCCTGAAAAGCTGCCTTAGAGTTTAAAAGCATGCACTTTGACAATGAAATTTGCATAATGCATAAAAATCTTATTAGGATTCTGTTATAATTTCAAAGGATGTTGCTATAAATTGCTTGGACAAGGCCACAAGAGTTCCCACCCACATGGGAACTCATGGATGACATTGTTAGAAATATTATGTAATGTGTAGCAATTATCTTGTTTTTGAGACAAAGATTTGGTAGCACCTTTTCCAGCCAACACATTTTATTAAAAGGTTTAAGCATTTGTGAGCTTTCAAGCTTATGCCTTTCAATTAGTTACCTGGACAAGATGCTAACAGACTCTTGGTTTTTTGCCACTATAAACTAACACAGCTGTCCTATGTTGGAGGAAAGAAGAACTAATAAAAGCACCAATTGAATTTACATTTAAATAACTTTTCAATAGTGTATATTATATTTATTATTATTATTATCTATATTAAGCAAGCAATTATCTTTTAACTAGAGCAGTGGTCTCCAAAGTTGTGTGTTTGCATCCTGACAATCCATTGGGATGCTGGAAGAAAATATCAGAATATTATTTATTTAACCTTTATTTCATTATGTTTTAGTTTCTGTTTTGGGATGTATTTTATGTAGTACCTAATATATTAATAGGGTAGCACACTTATTTAAATTAGCAATAAACATGCATAAATTATGGATGTATGCTCAAACATTTTTTACTATGAAAAGTTATGCAGTAAAAAATAAATTCGGAAACTACTGTTCTAGAAAGTATACATTAAATTTCTATCTTAGCCTGCATAGATTGCGATAAGACTGTATCAGAGCAGGATTAGTAGTTTATAATTTGGGCTGTGGAAAAATGGTTTCTCTGCAGTAATAAATTAAATAAATAAAAGTACCTGTGAGTCTCAAATTCTGAAAATAAGAGGATGCCTGTTGTGATTCTGAATTACCGGTATTTGTATATATCCTCCAGTGCAAAAGGGGATCACATGAGCTCAGGCCACTGCAATCGTCATAAATATGAATCAGTTCTCAAGCATCCAAATGTAAATCAGAGGACTATGCTGCAACAGTCGTAAGTGTGAAGAACAGTCATAAGTCACTTTTTCAGTGCCATTATAACTTCGAACAGTCACTAAGTGAACTGTTGTAAGTTGGGGACTATCTGTACTGTTTTTCAGATATGTGCAACCCAGGGAAGTATTGAGTATGTGTGTGGAAACAGCCAGTGGTAACTTAAAAAGTCACCATGTGACTCTGAAGAATGATGTAAGTGCTCTGATGATTTAAAGAGATGTTTTATATGTGCATCTATTGCACCTTTTTTGTAGATTTGAGGTGGTGCTATAAATTAGTAATCAGAGTTAGCTGGTGAAATAGAACATAGGAGGCAGACTACACATTATTTTTGCTAAGGGATCACATTCATAGACCCTGCAGAAACTTTTTTGACAAGTCTGGAAGATTTTAAAAAAATTGAAAGAGAAATAGAGAACAGTTTGTTTTTTATCATTTGGTCAAAGGCTTTCTAGTGGGAGTGTTATATACCCTATTAGTGAATTGGGAAGATATTTGGCTACATGCCTAAAAGCCACTCCAGTCCTGTATGTGTGCTTAGATGTCAACCCTTAATTCACAGAAGTGCTTAGGAAAACAATAGAATTTATTAGGTTAGATCAAGGTAAATTAAAATCATATTCATTTTGAATTTGAGTGGTAACAGCTGCTGGGAGGATTAGTTTTGCTGGCACTTGAGATAAAGTTAATTCTCTATACATTGATATTGTAGATGAAAATATATCTAGTTCATAGCACTCTCAAAAGATCATGCACTTACGCCAGATTTCGTGTTTTTCAGACATTTTTTAGAAGTAATCAGTGAAGCCCAAGAGATTTATATCTGGTGGGAATAAAGTAAATTTGGTAAGAGAAAACCCTTTCTGTGAAACAGCTGTTATCATTTGGAGGGAGCATCAAAGGTTTCAGTGTTTGGACCAATGATACAAAGATGAGAGGATCTGGATCTTCTGTCTCCTGAATTTATTTATTTAAATTTATTTATTTATCTAGCCATTAGATCTTTCTCTTCATGAGCAATATTTTAACTTCCACTATAATTGTGTGTGTATGCATGTATGTTAGAGATTCACTATTTTGACCATATTACTAATGAAGAAGTGCCAAAAAATCCCAAGAGGATAACCTCAAAATATATGCCAGAGAATGTTAATGGAAGACTTAAAGACTCTAAACACCTCTTGGGAAGACACTGATGTATTCATCCAACATCAAAAATGCTGGAGATTCCTTGCTGCTTAATATGCTAAACAGCATGGGAGGATCTAATGCTAATGCTAAAATGTATGCATCTATTTAAATAACTTTATTGCTGCCAATCTTTATGCCATTGATTCTGGCAGGATATGAAAATTGAAAACCAATCCGTAGCTCATGACACCCAAGTGAAATGATACATTTGAATCATAAAACCACATTAACAACTTGCCTGAACCACCGCCAGTCTTATGAAAGGCTAAAGAACATCTGGATATTTGGGGAAATGCGGTTTCTTGAGGCTGCCACAGAAAATATGATTTCGCTTGTGAGTCAATGACAAACTTTGGAGTAATATTTTCATATGCATAAGATTGATGGGAAAGCCCTTCTATATTAATAAAGATTTATATTCAATTATACGTAGTTTGATGAAAAGAAGGACTAGGGGTGACATGATAGCAGTGTTCCAACATCTCAGGGGCTGCCACAAAGAAGAGGGAGTCAAGGACCTGAGGGTAGGACGAAAGCAATGGATGGAAATTAATCAAGGAGAAAAGCAACTTAGAACTAAGAACACATTTCCTGACAGAACAATAAATCAGTGGAACAATTTGCCTCCAGAAGTTGTAAATGTTCGAACACTGGACATTTTTAAGAAGAGATTGTTTCCTGCCTAAGGGGGTTGGACTAGAAGACCTCCAAGGTCCCTTCCAACTCTGTTATTTTATTCTAATTATGTACTAAAAATATTTTTGAGAAGTTATAATTATATTTGATTTTGATAAGCATTTTTAGAAACCAAAAAATATTCTTGATTACTAAGAACTAAATTCAATATATATGTAGTTCATCTATTTTTGAAACTACTAATGATGCAATATGTTTTCCTTTGGCACAGATTTCATGACATTTTGCAATAGGTATTATTTATATTGTTTAATTTACATTTTGATACTTTGCTGAGTTGAAAGTAAATGCAGTAGATATTCAGTTGCAGGTATGGAAGTAAGTGGGAGACAGGATGCACAATTAGAACACCACACAACATGATGATAAATATGTGAGTAAGGGCAAAAAGGATTTCGGCAAGGAGTTTTGCCATGTGTCCAAATTGTCAATACTGGAATTAATTGCATAATAGTGTTTTTATGAAGCAAACTCTCAGATAACAATACTCAATTTCATAACAAAGCACAAAGCAAAGGAAATCTTTACTTTGTTTTTTTTAAAAAAAACTAGCCTGTACCTTTTTAATAATAATCAGAAATATATTTTCAAAGAAGACCACTAGGAGGCACTGTCTTCCTTCATGTATTCACCTAGAGTTCTGGATGGACAAAGTAAAATTATTCCATGTATCGCAAAACTTTCAAAAATACAAATTTATTTTAAAATATTATTGAGTATTGTATTTGCAAAAACAAACTATGTTATGTGAGTATATTCTTTTCTTATAAAAATAATTCTTATTCTTCATTGGTGTTCCTTACTTGTAGTTTCTAAAAACAGAATTTTATTTATTGGGTCAGAGCAGAATGAGTTTACCATGTGGCTCCTTTTTGTCAAAGGAAAGCCCAGATAACTGCTAGATATACAGGGCTAGAAAAGACAGGAAAGGAATTTTAAATCTCTGATATAATCAGAACATTCCTTAAAAAACAGGAAGGAATGAAATGGTTTGTGCTTGCATACGTATTATTTCTGATGATTCACTTATACAAATCTGGAGTTTTGAAGAAAGTAATTCCAAAATCTTAAAAGTGGGCATTAAAAGTGCCAACAATACATCAAGAAAATATATATAACAAAGGTCACTTTTTATTTTTATTTTCTTCCCTTTTTTCTTCTTTCTATTACTTTACATTTTAATGTTTGCTTTTGCGGCTGAATAAAGATTTTGTAAAAGTGGAAGTAAAAGTGAACATGATAGAAGGTTGAATGCAGATTATTAGTATTAGAGCAAAATAATTTTTAGAAATTTGGATGATGTTAGAGCCATTTCTACTCCTAAGGAATGTATTACAGTACAGGCAAATTTTATTAAAAATACTGGAAATGAATTCTTTAGTTTTAAAAGCACATTGTGTTACTGTTCAGAATTTTAATGCTGGAAGGAATGTAGATTTGGATTTTTGACATAATGTTGATTTCCTGTGGCAGAAGATAAGGAGAATAGTCCACAGTTTAGTACAGAGGTATTCAACAGTATTCAGCTTGAGAACTGAACATTATACATAGGTATTATACATAAGAGTCATATCAAATGATACAGTAATATCACCAGATATATCAGTCTGAATGATATAAGGATGGAACATACAACTTCAACATGCCTATTTCTTCCGTTATTTTGAGATTAAAAAAAATCAACTAAAAACATGACACTAAAAAAAACCTGCTTGGGCTTATAAGTGGGTTACAAATCATAGGTTGATTTCAGCTTAGTGCATTAGATTCAGACACTGATCACTTCTGTATTGCAAAAAAGACAACAAAGGATACAGTGATTGCCATTAAAATGCATATGCTAATACAGAGTTCCCCAATCGTTCTGGCCAGTTGCAAACAGCTCACAGCCCCTAGTACTAATTTACAGAAATAGGAACATATTTAAAACTAGTTACTGTGCATATTATATGCAAGCATCATACTATTCTGTTTTAGGATAAGCAACATTTACAAAAATGCAGCAAAAATAAGGAAGGATAAGGGAACACTATGTTCAGTTACTGATCTTCAAGTCCATAAATATGCAAACCATTCCAGTTTTAATTTAATCATATGCTTTGTACAAAGAAGCCTTTTGTGAATTCTTATACTTTGTATGATCTTGCTGAAGAGCAAAAATTTTACACTATACAGTATCTGCAGCCTGACCAATTTTCAACATTTCCACATTAGTACACTTCTTTTTCATCATTTGAACATTAATATTTATTGTTTTTTAAATATTTTTAAGAAATCACTATCTTTCTGATCTAGTGCTCTAAACAACTTCCTTCCAATTGTGTCCCAAACCATTGCATCTCTTAATTCTTAATTCTAATAAAAACCATTCCACTTGTGACTCTCTCTTCAAGCTTCTTCACCCACTTCCAAAACAGTCTTGTATTGTGATGTCATTGCTGCTCTCTACGCTTAGTTGTTTGCTTAGAGATGTTTCATTACCCAACTAGATAACATCTTCAGTGCTACAAGTGAGTGGAGCTTGCTTTCTGTTTATATACTGTAGCTTGCTCTGTTCTGATCTTTTTGTTTCCGTCTTATTTTGTATTCCATCTTTCTTATTGTCTCTTTTGAATGGTGTGTATATATAGATTATCCTGATGTGCCTGTAGTTGGCTAATTTGTCTAAGTGCTGCTAAATGTTGTATATTCATCCAACTCTGCAATACTGTGTATGCTATACATCCAAATTGTTCTGGTTTCCCTTTTTTCTATTTTGTTCTCTTTGACTACATTATTTGCCACTGTTTTTACTTTATAGATATTATATATCTTTCTTCTTTTTTTTTGCAACAGTCATTCACTGATGTATATTTTTTGGTTACCACAGCCTCTTTCACTTGGTTCCAACACGCATCACTTTCACAGTTTGGCATCAGTTCATATGATTCTGGGATACTCTGTACATAATTCTCATTCTCTATTGAACAGCTTCCATACTCTTTTTCTTTACATCCACTTATAATTACAATTTAATTTATCTTTTAATACTTTTTCAAACAAGATTAATTTTTGTTGTCCTGCAATTGTTCTATTTTTATTCTTTTTTCTTTTGTCCTTTTGTTCCATGTCTACTCTTGAGACTGCCCAAAATGGTTATCCTATTCAGAACCTCTCATCACCCTTATATCCTTCACTAACTGTTAGTCATCATAAAAAAGACACCAGGCAACTTTTAGTTTTATACAAATTCCTTTTTCATGTATACAAACAAATGGGAATGCTATAACTACATATTTGAAACACACTTTTTTCTAAGCATACAGTCAGCAGTCAACTTGGTCATTCATTCTTTATCCATATGACCCATGCTCTGTTCCTTATTTTTTAATATGATTTTATTGACATTTTTAAAGAAGAAGCTAAAAGCTAATCCAAACTAATATAAGGAAGAAAAAAGACAAAGCAAAATCAAAGTGAACGCAAAAAGATCAAGAGAAGAAAAATTGTTGAAGAAAAACAGAAGAAAAAGAAAAAAGATACAAAAAGGTGACTTCCAGTATTCTTTACAATGATAATAAATACCTTTATCGTTTTTAACCTTTTTCTCAAAAGTTATATCATATTTTTTCTATAACCGAATCTTGTCTACTCATCAAAATTATTATAAATCATAAGATTGTTTTTTTTAAATGCACAAAAAGTCTATAAGAGACACCAATAAATGTTGATAATATTTTTTGCTATAATCAAAGCAAATAGTTTATCTCTCTCATCAAGATTTGTCAGTTTCACCAACTATTATTCCATAGTAGGTATCGTTGAATCTTTCCATTTCTGTACATATAATAATGTTACCACAGTAATTGTATATTGAAATAATTTTCCTTGGCTTCTTTCTAACTGCTATTCCTTTGTCCAAAGGGGAAAAGTTCTGGCTTCAGTTGAATCTCTCAGTTCCAGTAATGCTAATTGTCAAAACCTTTCTCCCACTTTCTATTTATAACTTTTGTCATGTTCAAAATCTTCCATTTTGTGTCCTAGTTTGCAGCCAGTTGCCCTACAAATCTTTCTTCCATTTCATTTTTAACCATTGCAGTTATCTTTTGCCAAATTTTTCGAACATTTTCTGCAATAAATCTGGTGAAATGCCTTTATCTGTAGGTTGTTTTAATGATCCCCTGTGTTTTCTAATTTAGCAGCTTTTCTTATGGCTGCCATGTTGAAAAAGGGAAAGTATGTTTATTTTAATGGTGAAAGTTTGTTCTATTTTGCTTTGCTTTGTCTTTAGTTTCAGCTCTGCATAGTTACAGACTCAGGGTTTAGTTACTACTGTCCTTATCTTTTTATTTTATAAAATCCACCAATTGTCTACTGTTGCTGATAATAATCAATCAGCTTTCCCATGAAGGTCTGGTTTGGAAGTCTAATTTGCTATTTTTCTTATTTTCAAAGTCATTTTCTTCAGAAAACATTTCTTCTATTTTTTTTTAAATCACATTTATCTGTTTAAAACTTTCTTGGATCACAATCATGTTAAGCATTTTGCTTAAGCATTAAAATCCTTTACAGTAGTGTTTTTTTCTTCCTCTTCCTAATTTCAAAAAGAACGTACTAACTGAAAATCTTTGATCCTCACTGCCATTCAGGGTATCTTTCTGTGGGTGTAAAATAATTAAATTGTAAAGAATTTAAACTCAGTTTCTGTGGTCTCCTTGCAAGGAGCAGCTCTTCCAGAGTAAAAATGAGCAATCCCAAGGATCTCTCCTTATTTTCAGACAGATTTTCATCACCTGGAAACCTGGCTTTTGGACAGTGATGACACTGCAGTGTTGTCTCCACTTGCAGAAATGCTCACGGGGACACTTAATCTGCTATCATTCTTCACCTGGAAGATTCCCTTACTCTCTATTTTCTTGTTTATTTTCATTTCTTAACAGAATACTGCACAATTATCATCAGAACTTTATTCATTCAGAATATTATACAATTATTCTCTAAATTTATCTCTGGTTCTCTCATCATCACCATTCATTGAAGTGAAATGACATTGTTGCATGGATTCCTATTTTCTATATGCCCAAAGCTACTTAGAATAATACATTTCAACACTTTCTTTCACAATTAATGTTGTACCTTCTGTTTATTGCATATATTATCAACTTCTTTCCATAGAATCAAATAAGTTCATTCAGATCCTTTCTATTTTTTTACTTTCATAGATAATATAATATTTTATTTGTTTTTCTGATCATAACCCTAATCTCATCATCATGGTTTGGTCATTCAACAGTTTTACAGCTATTATTATTAAAGAGATAGTCACATTTATGTATCCAGCCTTCCTACTCATTATAAGACAACATTGCTCTGTTTTTGCATATATTGTGCATCCCAAACTAAGTTTATCCAAGCATACTCACATTATTTCTGTGCAATCTAGTATTTTTAATCCAGAGATTATATTGCAAGAATACATACTGTTGCCTGCATCCCATTAGATTAGTATACTGACATATACTCAGATTGCATGACTAATACAGTCTTTCAGAAATGCATTACATCTCATCTGAAAGGGAAATTGGGAGACATATCTCAGTTTGCTCTTCAGGGATTAACTATTGATGGACAACATTCTGATTTTCGTTCCCATGGTTCTTTATCTAACTGGACTTAGACTTGGCAGATCTTCACAGACTATGCTTCTGCAAGTCCCTCAAACAGAAAGGTAACATTTTAATATATTTATGACAAAGTAACTTATCCTTATATTTGGTTTTTTATTTTTCTGGTGAGTGAAATAAATTTATTCAATTTTTCACTGATGAACAATCACAAAACTACAGGGCCTTTATATGACTGAGAATATGCAATGTTAGTGTTGCAGGGGTGGAATCCGACAGTTGTGTGCATGTGCATGCCACCAAACACGCTGTAGCGCGGCTCTTTAAATTGCTTTTAAAGGCTTCAGAGGCAGCAGGGATCATCAGGAAGGCCCGTAGACACTCCAAACAGCTGATTCAGGTAAGTAAGAAAAAAAACAAAGCTTGAATAAGGAAGAATAAGGGTAAGAGCAGGTGGGCGGGGCCAATTTCAAATTTTTACTACCGGTTCAGGAAATGTGGTGCAATCCGGCTGAATTTCACCACTGTAGTGTTGCATCAGATAAAGAAGAAGCAGGCACATTTGCCTAACATGATTAGAATTAACTGATTTCCTGAGGCTTCATGTATTAATATAACCTATTACTATATAGCCTATAATTTAATGGATTGTACAATATGTATTAATTTGGTAACCAGGTTGAATAGTTTCAGATTAAGTCATTTTTAAGTGCACATACACATATCCACATGTGGGCACGCACACACACACACACACACATTAAAATGTGGGGTCCTTAGTGGTATATGACCTTGATGGTTTTCTTGCAGATGTTTCTTTCGATTTCGATTTTATTTTGATTTTATTTGATTTATATACCGCCCCCTCCCCCTAGGGACTCGGGGCGGTGCACAGCCAATAAAAAACATAGATACAATGACAATTTAAAAACCTATTAAAATAATT
>JAEANM010012416.1:0-14820 GCA_017656035.1 Myanophis thanlyinensis | reverse complement strand
CTGGCAAATAGATGGGGAAGAAATGGAGGTAGTGACAGATTTTATTTTCCTGGGCTCCAAGATCACCGCAGATGGGGGCTACAGCCAAGAAATTAAAAGATGATTGCTTGGGGTGGAAAGCTATGGCAAAGCTAGACAACATACTAAAAAGCAGAAATATCATCCTGCCAACAAAAATGTGTATAGTCAAGGCTATGGTTTTCCCAGTTGCAATGTATGGCTGTGAACCTTGGACCATAAGGAAGGCAGAGCACCAAAAAACTGAGGCCTTTGAATTATGATGCTGGAGAAAACTCCTGTGAGTCCCTTGGACTGCAAGGCAATCAAACCAGTCAGTCCTAGGGGACATCAACCCTGACTGCTCTTTAGAAGGCCAGATCCTGAAGATGAAACTCAAATATTTTGGCCACCTAATGAGAAGGAAGGATTCACTGAAGAAGAGCCTAATGCTGGGAATGATTAAGGGCAAAAGAAGCAAGGGTAGGCAGAAAATGAGGTGGCTGGATGGAGTCACTGGAGCAGTCGGCGTGACCTTAAATGGACTCTGGGGGATGGTACAGGACAGGAAAGCCTGGAGGAAGGTTGTCCATGGAGTCACGATGGGTCAGACATGACTTCATGACTAACAACAACCAACACCTCATAGTTCAGCCCTGAAAAGAAGGTATGAGGAAGAAAGTTAAGATTGTTCCCTTTTCATTCTCTTAGTATAAGAAGGACAGATTTTTTTTTGTCAAACTTTCAAAATTCAATTGTTATACCCAACAATAGTGTTTCAATAGTCCTTGTGGAGTGCCTATCTAAAGGTCTGGCAGTCTTAACACAAAAAATATGTTGAGGCAGTTTATAAAGAATGAATGAGAAGTGAATTGCAAAACTCAATGTGAATGGGTCAGGAGGAAGACTAGGAAAGTTAAAGGTGGATGGGATTGATGAAATCCTCAGAATGACAAAGAAAAAAAAGTATATGTCTTTTGAAGAAGCAAGAACGGTAAGGACTGAAAACTAGAGAAGTATGATGAATGGTGAATAGTGGTGATGTAAACTGGGAATGTACAGCACTTTAGATCCAAAAGTTGTGCATCAGAATAGCCCCTCTTTTAAAAAGCTGCATCTTTTCTTGGGCACACACAATAGCCATGCAATCCTAGAAAAATACATGTTTTAGTTAAACAGTGTGCACACCTTAGTTCCAAAACATGATTTTGACTGTAGACCCCAGATGCAGTGCAGCTTTAATGTAAATAGTTTACTGTATATCCTCCTCTACCTCATTTTTTAAAACTATTTGGCATACTATTTATTCTTTTCTGTGGAAAGTTATTTGGCTTACTATTTCTTAGCGTTTTCTGTAGAGAATGGAAATAACAGATTGGTGAATATGTGCTACCATTTCTCAATTTCACAATACAAGATTGCCACCTGCTGAGTCTGTCAGTTTGTAAACTCATGCTTTTATTCTGACTCTGACAATATAGGAAGTTATTGAAAGAAATGTCCTTCCGTATTGCAAATAGGTAGTAATCAAATAGTTACCATGTGGAAATTATATATTTCAAGAATATCTAAATGATACATAACCTTATCAGTTATCTATTCAAACATTCTTCTTAGCACATCTATAATATGATAAAAATTAAGGGTAATATGGATTTTAAGAGTCGTTTTGTTAGATATGCCATCTTGAGTTTGAGAGATATAAAGCAAAATTGTACCCAAATGTTCCTCTATGGATGTAATCATAGGAAGCCTTTTTCAGAAGAGAAATGACAATTAAATCTACTTGGTTGACCTACATATACTGAGTTATTAACATTTGTTGAAAAGAGTGACTATCTTAAAAACAAGGGAAAACTTGGAGAAGAGTTTTACTTGTCCATGATTATATATGCTCAATTGCTTGAAAATTTTAAATTGGACAAAAATAACTTTACTTTTTCAGATGAAATAACTGGTTTTAAAATAGATGTATGTACCAGTAATGAACATCTTACTGCTAAAGTATATAAACTTTTATAGATGATGAATCAGGAAGATGAATATATTAAATATTATATGATTAATTGAGCAAAACATTTAGGGGTATAATATGTCAAACAGATTTTGGAAATGTGACCAACACAAGGGAGTTTTTAATTATTTACAGTGAACCTGTAAAAGTGCAACAAAATATTGGGATCAGATAGGTTTGTTAATCCAGAAGACTATAAAATAAAGTATGGTTGAAACCAGAAGTTTTCAAGTTTAATGGAGAAACAGACTGAAAGAAAACATGGGACTATTTTTATATGTGACATCTGCTGCAAAGGTTTTGTATGCAGAGATGGAAGATGGTACAAATTCCCACAATAATCTAATCTAAGAAACATCAAGAGAGTCTATGACAATTCACCACAGCCAACTCACCATGGCCAACTTGTCACGGCCAACTCACTATGGCTATTTCTCCACAGTCAACTTGCCATAACTAACTCATTATGGCTATGTCACCTCAGTCAACTTGCCATGGCCAACTTGCTGCAAGACAACTCATCACAGCCATTTCACCACAGGACAACTCGGTGCGGGACAACAGTTATTCTAACATCAAAGAAACTGTGGAATATAATAATTTAAAAAAGGATGCAAAAGGAGGGACAGAATGAAATGTGAATGGCAAAAATTAAAATAATTATTTATTTTAAATAATTGAATAGAATTGTTAAATCATCCCGCAGCGAATTGGCAAGTTAGCTGTGATGAGTTGGCCGCGGCAAATTGGCCATGGCAAGTTGGCTATGGTGAATTGGCTGCAACAAGTTGACTGAGGCAAGTTGCCCCATTCCGCAAGACCACTTCCACCAGCACTGACAGGGCATGTCACTATTATACGAGACTCCCCCCTCCCTTCTAGCATTGTTGTCACTTAGTTTGATAATAAAATCTCTGCAAGAAAACACCAATCTCAGGGGGGCAACAAGGACATCACCATTGCATAATTATTACGATGCATTTGGGGCGGTATATAAATTGAAAAAATAAATAAATTTACGAGTTATTTTATTTAGCATAATAAATTATGGTATATATATTGCTGTTATTTCATTGTGAGAGTGTAGGACCTACAGACTTTTGATATACAGTAGCTTGCTGTTATTTCATTTTAGTCTGTGGAATTAGTCTTAACTAATAAAAGCGCCTTTTTGGGAGCGAAAATGATTTGTGTGTTGCCATTGTGTTCAAGAACTCTACACAGAGATGGTGCAGGATTCCTCAGATAATATTGGTGCAGAATAGAAGTCTCCCGAGGGAGATATCTGTACCTCTTCTTTTTAAGAGCTGAGCTAGGTTAGCCTTTCTTCCATCATTTTAAACCAAGCTCCAAAAGTAGGCCAAGAGGAAAACGCTTATCTGAATTTTGTGCCCACTGGTATTCCCTTATTTCTGAAAAAAGATAGTAATGTTTTATTTCTCCTCTGCATCAGCTCCCTCTCAACCCTCACTCAAAGAAAGATTATACTCTCTCCTTCACAGCTGGGTTCTTAATCCACTTTCTTGCAAAAAAAACCACTTCAGACAACTTGATTCTCCTTTTTTTAATGGATCTTTTTTATATGCATTTACACAAAACATATTACATATATTGGAAGAACCCACAACATATATTATATCTATCAGTAAAACTAATAATTTGTCTTGTGAAAAGAATACATATCCAAACCTAAAGATTCTCAGTGAATTTCATTTCATGTTAAGAAATAAAACATAGGTCAAATTCAGTGAAAAGTTGAGCAGCAAAATGCAAACTTAAGAATAGACCCAAAATATCTTCGCATGTAGCTTGCCAGTCAATTCAGTTTTTTTTTAATTAAACAAAAAGCTGTATTTCTTTATGATACAAAAAGAATATCTCATTCCCCATATTATATTTTAGGAATATATTTCTATCTTTCCCCAAGCTTAAGGAAAGATGGGTGTACACCTCTGGAAACCAAAGTAACAAATCAACTAAAGCCAAAATAGCAGCTTGTATAATAATATTTCATTGATGAGTCAACGTATCTTAACTATCCCTAGGCATCCACTAGAGTAAGTCCATCATGAAGGGCACGTTTCCACATGTAGTAAGTGGAGCGAGCCGTTAAGGGAAAGTGGGCTCTGAATTCCTTGTATGTTGGAAAGGTCTGTGATTCAAAACGTTGCTGGAGAAACAGCTTGGCCTGGGCTTTGAATTGAGCTGTGGCAATCACATCCATCACAAACATGCTGCTGTTGCCTTTTTCAGACATTTGATAACCTGGAATTGCAGTGCTGTGCGGTTCCAGCATCTGCTTATCCACAAACACTGGAGCAAACTCATTTGGGTGTATGGAATGGAATTTAAGTTCTGCCTTTCTATTAATCTCAGAAGATGTGGGCCTCTGATGCAAATTTTGGAAAGCCATTGTTGAGGGGAGGCAATGTTTTTTGGTCTCCTTGATACTTTTTTTCCTCCAAAACCAATAGGTTGTAGAAGAAATACTAGGATAACGCAAGCGAAACTTACAGAAAGGCATTTCCCATTGGCAAACACGTTTCCTGGCCAACTTACGAGCTTGCTTTTGCCAACCGTAGAGAGATTGCTTAATACCCATGAAAATTCGGGGCCCTGGATGTTGCCCATTTACCATCTTCATATTAGGCAGGTTTCCTGACTTTAGTGACAGATACAGATTCCTGGTGGTTTTCTGGGTTACAGAAAGAGATTGGGGAGGGTTGAAGTTTGGATTCCCTTTGATGGCTTTTCTTCTCCAGTTATAATATGTTGATCTGGAGATGCCAGGAAAGCTACATTTAAAGTTTCGGTATGGCACAAGACTATTCATGGAAATGCATTTTTCTAGATAAGACTTGGCTCCTTGCATGGAAGTTCCATTTTTGGTATAATTCAGGAAATGTTTTGAGCTCTGGCCTCCTTCAGATTTTGCTGCACCATCTGGACTAGTGTGAAGCTTGTACATTTGAGGAATCTTGAACAAGACAACATCAGAAGAGGAAGAAACCTCACGGTTGTTCACACTTTGCATCTCGTGCTTCCAGGCATAGTAAGTGGAGCGAGAAATTTCTGGGAACAACTGTCGGAAGTGTTGAAGAGGAATAATGGCACCTTCTTGAAAACAGGATTGCAAGAAATGTTTGGCTGCAAATCTGGCAGCTGCTTTCTGTCTATGCTCTCGTGACTGGCGTTTCCATCGATAGAAGGTGCTTTTGGTAATGCTGTATCTTTCACGTAGGTTAGAGTAAGTCACCTGGGGATCCTTGTTCAGCAACTCCAGTGTCTTCACAGGCTGAACCTGAGGTTCCGGAATGGATGCTGTGGGTTCCAGCTCTTCCAGACCCATGACAGGGACAAAGTACTGAGCTTTGAAAACCTGGGGAGAAACCTGCTCCCCTGACCACATGATGTGAAGTGTGGAGGTTTGCAAGTTACACGTTCTAGGTCGGATGAGTCGGTTGAAGTATGGCCGTATCTTAAGGTTGCTCATTGGGTAGATGGAATAAATGTTGCAATTTAGTACAGTTGCCAGAGCGTACACATGCCACATGTTGACATAGGTGCCAGGAAAGCAAGAAGCATTAATGTCAGCATCATACATAGCCTCTAGGGTAGCCAAAGTTAGGTTGGTCATTGCAGGAGCTTTATCTGTACAAAGAGAATAGCGAGCAGCTTGCAGCATCACCTTAGAATCAATCATGCCATTGAAATAGTACTGCTTGTGACGCAACATCTCCACAACTGTGCGGGCCTGTAACTCCAGAGTTAAGCTAGTGTTACCCCACAACAACAGACTTGCTGCCTCAAATAAGTGGTTCCCCTTGCCTTTACAAACTAAAGGCAACATATTGCGAGGAGCATCTTCTGGGTAAAGACTTTTAGCTACACGGTCAACTTCCAGCTCTTCCTGGAACTGCCTCCCACGATAGCTGGGTAGTGAAAAAGAGGACAACGTCTTCTCAGTTGCCAAGGTTGTAGCAATTAATACCTCTGGCATATTGCATTCAGTTGCCTCCTGGAGCTTGCGGAGGAGGGAGTGCACTAGTTGGTGGCGCTGGATCATTCTGAAATAGAGAAAAGTTTGAAGAATTAGAATGTCATGTTTTGCACAGGTTTTCCCTTCTGTACCCCTGTGAACTACTTAGAGAGGCATAATTATGCTGTTTTGCTTGGCACATAACAATACTTCTTGAGCATATCAAAAATCAATATATAATTAAAGGGAAAATCCAAGCTATGAGATATTTTCATGGAAACTGGTGCACAATCCTATGGGTTAGAATACTGAATTAGAGCTTATTCCCTAATAAATAGTTATAAAGACTGCACTATGATTAATTCTGCATTGGACTGAACGTTTTATAAAATTAAATTTAATCAAGTATATACAATATCCCATTGTCTTACCCATTGTTAGCACATACCATATTAAGCTCTAGTATTATCCACCTGAACCTGCTTAGCAGACTTTGCTTTAAATAGAATTAACGCTTGAAAATATGATCAGTGTAACCTACTAAAATTCACTGAAGAGCACAGCAGTGCTAAAAGATAAATGTATGATTACCAAATGAAGAAATATTCTGAAGTTTACTTTTCATCATTTTAATGCTGCCCTTCAGTAACTTTTGCTCTTTAAATGACATATATTTGATTTAAAGGCAGCTTGTTCATATGCTGTACTCTGTCCAACAAAATCTCTCGTCTTTTATTTGTCTGGGGGTTTTTTCATTTGTTAAATATTTGCTTATGTCCTTTAAAAAAAAATAATCCATTTTTTAAAAAGTGTGTTTCACCCCTGTAGTTTTCATTCTTTCCAGCCAGCCAGATGCATAGCAAGTATTGCAGCTGTTGATTCAAGAGCCCATATCTAGTAGACTGAGGAAGGCTGAGGTAATGCAAGCTGTTTTGCTTTAATTTGTCATAAATAATTCAGCACAATAGTTTATTTGTGTTTGCATTTTACAGATTTATATTCTAAATGTAAAAGTACCTGGACTATGAGAGCTAGCTACTATACAATTTGGTTGGCTTTGCAAAGTTAAAAAAAAGAAAGCCAATATAATGCAAGACTTAAGAGACCTCTTCTGGTGATTAGACAACACTGCATTTCTATACCAGCATTTAGATAATTCACAAAGTGGTTTACAAAATAAAAAATAAATACAAGAATTACAGCAAGATGAGAACATTGTGGATATCACAAACACCTTGCAAAATTAGGAAATATGTATTCCCTTTCACCCGGGAGAAGACTTTCACTGAAAGCTCAGCAAGCTGAAGATATGGATGTGAAGTAAAATTGTGCTTCTGTTTTTCCTAGCTGAGATCGTTTCTTATGTAACAGTATTTTACAATAATCTGAGAAGGTAACAATGTGGTTTCAGCCACCTCAGGCTCATATAACATTGCTTGCAGAATTCAGCACTTGTGGGAAATTCATTTCTGAAAATACAAGATCGAAATACCATTCTTCATAAACATTGCAAATTACAAGCCTATTGTGATAAAGTTTACAGGATGTAGCACTGAGTTATATGGTAATGGTATAGTTTATTTTTTTTTATTTATATACATTTATATACCGCCCCCTTTTCCTAGGGACTCGGGGCAGTTTACAGCAAATAAAAATACATAGACAAAATTTAAAAACCAGTATAAAACAATTAAATTAGCTGATGTTTAAAAAATTACTGTTAAAAGTTAATAAAAATTTAACAACCAAAAATTAATAGTATGCCTCACTTAATTTGAACACTTCAACAATGGGCAATATTCAGTGTAATATATGTCCTTTACCATTCTTGCCATAGAACGTACTTTTCTACTCACATCCCTGTAAGTGGGAAGACAACAATAGTTTAATGCGAAGATGAAGAACAGATACACATTATTTCCGTTATATATCAATTTTAAAAGGCATAAATGGTTGCAAATCTCTCATGTAAAAAAGAACCTGTCATGTCTTATTTAGTTCTGTCTCCTTTTTCATGTATGAAACTCAACTTTCCACATCAAGTCTCCCAAAACTTCCGCCATCCTAATTATATTTATCCAAAAATGCTTTGTTTTTGTTTTTCTTTCAACCTGAATTTCGCTTTTCATCATCTTTAGTAATTCTTTCAATGGTCTTCCCCTCACATGGTATATTCTATCACTGTACACTCGGCACATTGTACAGACCTTTTGTGTAGTAAGTAGTAGTATTTAGCTGAGCTTTACCATTCGTTTTCTAATAACTTAATCCTCCAGTAGACCTTAAAAATTGCTGATCATAAAAACTGCTGATCTGTTTAGAAAAGTGAGAAAAGGGGATCTCAGTATTGACGAATGTTTTCCTGACTTTTCACAAAAAGTGCAAGTCTTAAACTTGCTACATTTTGCCATTCATTTGTATAACAAGATATTTTAAGCCTTATTATACAGATAAAAAATATAGAACAAGATTTCATAGCTTTTGTTTTCTTCTTTAAAAGAACATATAAAAAGTACAGGTAGTCCTCCACTTTTAACTGTTCATTTAGTGACCATTTAAATTAACAATGGCACTGAAAAAAGTGACTTCTGACCATTTGTCACAGTTACAACCTTTGCAGCACCACCATGATCATGTGATCAAAATTCAGATGTTTGGCAAGTGGCCATGTATTTATGACAAGCAAAGTCAATGGGAAAGTCAGATTCACTTAACAACCAGGTGACTAACTTATTAATTGCAGTGATTCACTTAACAACTGTAGCAAGAATTGTCATAAAATGGGGCAAAATGGTTTCACATCAACAGAAATTCTGAGCTCCGTTGTGGTCTTAAGTGGACAACTACTTGTATGTATTGTGTTGGGGGGGTGTATGTGGGGGGCCCGAGCATTCTGCAAGCGAAAACAGGCTCCAAAGCTTTGTTTTCAGCTGTGATGGCCTCCTGTCGCCCTCTGCCAGTGAAAATGGAGCTCGGGGGGCGGGGGGGGCGGCACACTGAAGCTACCAAAAAGCCTAAAGCTATCCTAGGTTCCATCAACAGAGAAGTAGCATCAAGATAATGAAAAGTGATAGTACTGCTTTACACTGCACTGGTGAGACTGAATACTGAATACTACATCCAGTTCTGGTCACCACTATACAAAAAAGATGTTGAGTGATGTTAAGATGTTGAGACTCTGTAAAGTGTGCAAAGAAGAACAATAAAGGTGATAAAGGGATTGGATGCTAAATCATATGATAAAACAGTTGAGAGAGCTAAGTGTGTCTATTGAAGAGAAAGATTAGGGAGGGGGCATGATTAACTATCTTCCAGTTCTTGAGGGACTGTCATAAAGAAGAGATTGATTTATTGTCTAAGGCAGGGGTGTCAAACTGGCGGCCCATGGGCCAGATGTGTCACATGCAGGCCACATCCACCCCAGCTCTGCAAAGGAAGAAAACATTGTGAAACATCACGTGCCTGCAACTTGACGGTGTGAGTTTGACAGCTATGCTCTAAGTCATCAAAGGGCAGAACAAGATCCAACCTGGGAGGAGAAATTTTCTGATAGTGAGAATAGTTAATCAATGCAACCTAAGCTTGCATTCTGGGATTATAGATGCTCCACCACTGGAGGTTTTCAAAATAGACTGGACAATCACTTGACTGGGTAGTATAAAACTCCTATCTTGAGCAGAAGATTAGACTAGAAGTCTTCCAAGGTCCCTTCCAGCCCTGTGATTCTATGAAAAGGACCCATATATCTTGAACTGTATGGCAAAGGAAGCTCCTTTGCTTGAAAAATATTGATACTGTTTAAAGCATATTAACATTAACATTACTGTGGCTATTCAGAGACTGGATTGGAATTGTGCTCTACTGACCAGACATGGATAACAATAGTGCAACAATAGTTAAGTATACAATGAACTTGTAATCACTTCAATTTTTTTAATACTTTCAGATGGTAGCAATATCATTTGTTGCAAAGAAACAAAGCATCTGGAAACATGTGAAAGATTATCATATCACAATAACTTTTATTAGTCTTAAAGCTGCAAGTAAGCTCTTCATTATATATGAGTAGCTTTTGTTCTTTGGCTTGAAAAAAAATTAACGGGTTGACACTGATATCATGGAATAAAAACCAAGGAGAATAGTTTCTGAATAAAGTGCATTTTAACTTGTAATAATTATTAGATTATCTTTCTAAATGAAACCATTTAACTTATTGTCCAAGTATTGGTGCTGCAGATAAATAACTTTTACTGTTTTAAACTACCTGACAAAAGTTATATACACTGAATATAGGCTATTTTTTTGCAAATTAATCTATCTATATATATTATACCAACATTCACTGTGCTTGTGCTACTTACTGCTGAAATGGCATTCAGTATCAGTCGATATTGAGTATTGAGATATTAAGGAATAAAGCAACTTTCTATTTATATTATCCAAATTTTCAAGATACCCTAAAACCATTTCTCGGAAATTCTACATTATTGTGCAGTATTTCATTAAAATACAGGACATGGATATTCATTTAGGAAAACTATATATCCACACCCATATCCTATGAAGTACTACCCCATGCACAAACTTTTTTATTATTTTCAATACGGTTTACACAAATAATAGTTTGTGCATGGTGATAGTACTTCATAGCACATGGATAGTTAGTTTTCCTAAAGAAATATCCATGTCCTGCATTTCAATCCTAAACGCAGCACTGTAGCTTTATTATTAGTATAAAAGGACCCCAGTACTCCGTAAGCACTAACTTTGGTTAAAAAAAAAATGTATTCATAAATTTCCTCAAACTTTGAAACTACTTTATCAAACTTGTTTGCAGACCAAACATAATTACGCATTAAATCAAGCGCAGAACATATAAATTAAAAACAAGTTATCTCGGTTGAGGGGGGCGTTATCCTGGAATCTGTCGAATTATAAGATTTTTCTCCCGTTTCTGTGAAGCCAGGTGCGCGTTCCGGTTTGGAATTAAAAGTAAGAGAAACCTTTTCGCCGACATGAAAAACCAAATCCCACCCAAGGACTTGGAAATGGCACTTTCTATGCCCTCTACGCAACCCAAGAGCAACGCTTAAATAAGGTCACGAACGACGGCCCAGGTGTGAAATAAAGCCGTGTTTCCCTCTGCCGGCAACGCTGCCTCGCTCCGGTCCAGGGCAAGGCGGGGAAACCCGAAGCGGGATTTTTTTTTAAAAGATGGAGGGGAAGTAACAGAAACTAACCTGAGAATGAATTTGATGAGCTCCTGATCAACCCAATCTAAAACGGAGGTATAGGGGAGCGGAAGGGAAGGGAAGGGAAGCAAAGAGAGCCGCCACCCTTGTAAACCAGCGCCTTTTCCAAAATTACAAAAGGCCCATGGAAATGAATTAATTGCTGAGCGTTCTTACGAAAAGGGGTGCCTAGTTCGAGAGACAGCGAAGCAGGCTAACTCCATCCCACAAGAGGGCAGCCAGAAGCCCCAGTGAAATTGCTTTAAGACATTTTCTTGAAACAAAGACGGCAGCGACGACGGCTGCACATGGAGGGAGAACTTTAAAAAGGAAATAAATGAGGGCTGGACTAGAAAGGCAAAGCACATGGAGGCCAATTTGAAGGAAAGCTTCCTTATTGTGGCTTTCCTTTCCCAAGGCCACAACTAATACAGCAAACGCACAACCTTTTCACTCAGCTGTAAATCCCAAGGACTTCAAATTGCTACTGTAACTTCTTGCCTTACTAAGGATCTTGAACCACATAATCCCCATTCCTTTCCATTTTTCTTGGCTTTGGGTCCAGTTTGTGCTGGTTGTGGTTGCAGAGCCCTCAAGCTCAACTCAGTTTTATGGAGGTTTAAGCCACATTCCCTCAAAAAACCGGTTTGTAAAGGTTAGACGTTTCTTCCAACTCACCTTTGTTGAGCAAGCCAACCAGTTGTAAACTGCTCCCTCCTTGCCTTGGTCTCCCTGCAAAGCTGTTTGCTGGACATTTAAATTCTGAATCGGGAAGCTCAGCAGTGCTCCACTTTCCTAGCTGTGTCCCACATCCAGACTGGAACTGGTTTCAGATCTGGAGTGAGCCAATTGGAGTGGCTGCTATAGGTGTGTAAAAAGGCTGGGCTCCACCCACTCCCCCAAGGAAATAGTTCATTCCCAAGTACTCTTGCATCCAACATGAAAGGAGCAGAGCAAATTGTGGGGTCATTTCCAAAACTAAAGTGATCATTGCTTGCTGTCTAAGACTCTCTTCTTAAAGAGACAAGCAGCTTTAATGTTAATGAATTATAATGAATTACTTTCCAAACTTGATTAAGAAAACAGTAAACCTAGGGGGAGAAAGCCAAAATATACAGTGAGGAATGAACTCAGATAAAAATTAATTATGGCAGTTGGAGGAATCATTTAGAGGCAGATTGATATTAACCCAATATTCTATAATTGCCTAGAAAAAGGAAAAAAGTGACTAGAATCTTTTTGCATGAATTTTAGTTTAACATACATAGATACTAGAAATACTGAATGTAAACACAAATGCTGAAACTGCATAAGGACAAAATTAATGGAATTTTATTCTCTCCCCCCCCCCTTCAATCAACCAAAAATTTAAATCAATTAAGCCTGTTTTTTTTTTTTAAATGGTGCATGGTTGTAGATTTTTTTAAATAGAAATAAAATGGGGAGCAAATGTAACTTGAAGAACTGCATTCCATAGCTTTGGCAGCAATGTAGGATATATCTTCTATTTTGTGCTAAAGAGTTGGTCTGATTAATAGTGGGAGGAGGTCACTTTTACACACACACCCCAAAAAAATGTTTTGCCTTTAAGCTACTAATCGGCACCAATATATTAAATTATGCCTGACAAAGGATCAGCAAGGGGAGTATATCTTTCAATACAGGTATTACAGAATCCCTATTCCCTGTACTAATTAGCAGTCAAGCTGCTGCTTTTTATACTGATTGCAATTTCTGGAGAGTTTTCAGTGGTAGCCTAAGTAGAGCTCATAGTAAGTATCAAGATAGGATGTAACCAGAGCCTGGATATGTACTGCCAAATGTGACTGGCTCAGAAGGTTTACAGGTGCAATAGTAGTTTTAATTGTGCAAAAGCCGCTCTGTGTCGCTGTCGATTCAGTTATTATAAATTCAGTGAAAGCCAAACTTTAAAGAGCGCTCCTAAATTGCAGTGCGCTCTTTCAGGTGAAAGCATCTGCATTTCAATCTTAACCTCTGAGTCTGGTTTCCCAATTACCTCCATTTTGACTGTTGAAAACATTATTCAACATTCAACATCATTCTACAATATGACTGATTTCTTGGGGCTAGCTGGTAAACAGTCGAATTGCATACCATGAATATTTTGATGTCAACCAATTCCAAAACTCTGGACAACCCACTCTAGAAATTTCACATAGATGTTGAATGAGAACAAAGCAGAACTCTTGGGAGCACAGTAAATAATGAACTAATTACCCAACAGTAATTCCCAAACATTGTCTTCTAGGCATGGCCTGACAGTTGTCAAAACCATTTGCAAAATAGTGCCCTGAGGACCTAGTTCCATGAGATTCTCCAGAAAAATACTGTGAATGGTGTCAGCTGAAACTCACCAAGAACTCTAGGAAAATCATCAGTCTCTCTGTCTGTCACCAGGTCCCAAAGGTGCTTTTTCCAAAAGGCAACTGAACTTTCTTGGAGGGAGGGGGGTTTCTTTGAAAATGGTTTGCTTCTCATCCAAGGAGCTTGGCTGAGAAGCAAAACATTTTCAAAGGAAAAAAAAACAAAGTCCAGTTGCCTTTTGGAAAAAGCACCATTGGGATAATCATGACCTGGATGATAGATAATGTCCATCATGAAGGTAATCAAAGCAGTCTTAGTGCTAAATTCTTACCAAAAGCCTGACTGAATTTTGTTCAAATAATTCATATTCTTCATCTGTGTCTAAAACTGGAAGGTCATCACATCCTCAGTTACCTTTCTTGAATATTAAATCTTTGATATTGGTCTATAATTGTACAGATTTTCAATATAATTTTACTATAGCCTTGTGGGGGGGAGGGAACACTTAATTGTAAGAAAACTCTGATCTCTTCCCTTAACCATGAATTAAATCCTGAGGCATTTATTAGCCATCATTTCTTTATACATTTATAGGATGAAACCCTGACCTATCTCTTACCTTCTAAAATAGGGTTCCAGACACACACACACACACAACTATTCTTTTTTCTGCTAATCTGGGAAAGGTAAGAACTTACGCACAATACTAAAGGCTTGTTCCTTCAGATCATAGGAAATCCTATTAGTGTGACCTGTTTTGATATCAAGGATTTCACCAAACTCTTGTCTATCTTCAAACTTAACTTCCCAATTACACGGGCTAAAATTCTGCACTGCAAATGAATATAATTTTTGAAAGTCTTTCCCACCAAAACATTTTCCACTTTTTCTACAATTGTGTGGAATGATATTAAGAATTATAAACATTAGGTATAAAGGTAGGTAGGAGCAAAAGAAAACGGCCGCGCAGGTGATTATGGGAGCTCCTCGGAGCTCCCATATTACATCTATCCTGCGCAAGCTGCACTGGCTTTCTGTGGCCTTTTGGGTTTGATTCAAGTTGTTGGTGATCACCTTTAAAGCGCTCCCTGGCTTAGGACCCGGGTACTTACGGGACCGCCTGTTGCCACCATCAGCCTCCAGCCAGCCGGTGCGTTCCCACAGGGCGGGCCTCCTCGGGGTTCCAATGTTGGGACAATGTTGTCTGACAGCCCCGAGGGTACGAGCCTTCTCTGTGGCTGCACCCTCCCTATGGAACGAGTTGCCCCCGGAGA
>JAEANM010012415.1:0-14820 GCA_017656035.1 Myanophis thanlyinensis | reverse complement strand
CCACTCACCATCTTCAGGCTGGTGCCTTCTGCTTCAAGCCAGGGCAAGAAGTGTGTGACTGGAGCTGCTGTCTCTCTCCAGTCACATACTTCTTGCCCTGGCTTGAAGCAGAAGGCACCAGCCTGAAGATGGCAAGTGGGATCTTGCCAAAACATTGCGAAGAGATTCTGAAACTTACACGGGAAAAGACCTGAATAGACATATATATACTGTATATATGCAAAGCTTTTATGAAAAAATGGCTATCATTAGTTTATTTGATGAAAATAATTTATCTAATTAAAATGTGAAAATACATTCAATTCAAATGTCAATTTTTGTACTATTACTTTAAAAAAATAAAATGGAGCTAAAATAAATATATGAAAAATGATATGAACTGAAAGTAGGCTATTTTTAGCAGCCTCCCATCTAAGAAATTTGTAAGGCATAATTTCCTTAATTAACACTGAAGTTATGGATAAGAAATCAGTCCCTAAGAATACATGACTTTGGCCAAATTCACAATTTAAAAAATTAAAAATTTAAAAAAAAATCACAGGTAAAAAAATAAATGCACGAAAAATATGTATGCTAAATAAATTATAAGGTAGGCACAGGGAAAAATGCATTTTCAAAAATTTATGGTAAAGCTGCGGACACAAAACTGCAGTGAGATGAGAGATTGGATAAATATAAAATTGACAGTATTATCCAACTCTAATGTAATATCTCTTAAAGCCGTTTTTCCCCAAAGAGACAAACTTTGGCAGTAAGTCATCTCTAAATGAATTGTTGTAATAAAATAATATTGTGAAGTGTATAATATTTTCTTGCTCCCAAACGAGATCATTAGCTATTATATTGGAGCCTATAATATGCAGATTGTGACTTTTCTTCTTTAACCTTAAAATATTCTTTCTCTTTCCCACTTCAAATAAATGCATGGGAACTACATAGCTGATCTGTATTCAACATTTGAAGAGGGATGTTCTTAGTATTGGGTGAATTTACAAGTGGCAGAGGCTGCCTGTTGTGCTGAGCATTGGATTTTGTATAAGATTACTTTTTTGTATTGTTGCCACCAAGGTGACTTAGTGGAATTGAACAGAAACCCCTTCTGAATTGGGAAAGAGTATAAAAACCGAACAAACAGAAATATACAAATAACTGTATTACATGGGCTTTTTGTGTTACTTCTCTTAAAATAAACCCCTTTTCAGTCAAAGTAATGTTAGACCTGTTTTGTGAATTTAAATAACTTCTCTAATTTATTTTATTTATTTGTCTTTTAAATAATACTAATTAACAGAATCAGTAAAGTTCATATCAAAAAGGAGTTTGTTTCAATAAGTAACATTAAACCAAGCTTCTGAACATTCTTCAAAGGTAATCCCATGTAACACTTATTGCAATAAACTAATTGGAAGGTTGATTACAAAAAAAGGATCATTTGGCTAGAATGTTTACAAATTTTTGATCATATTATATTTTTATGCTTAGAGTTCTCAATAACCTCTATAAATTTTCACTGATAAATTAGAGGATATGATTATGTTCAGCTGCTACCAGATTTTTAGTGTAATTTGTTATTCTGAACAACTGTCTATTTTATATGCAATTAATGTAAATTGGTGCATTTCATAAAAAACAACAAAGAAATTCATGTTTATAATCCAGAGAGGTAATTTCCATTCCAATTTTCAATAGTAATATACCACATGCTGCATTCATTGGCCATGTTAAGCACATTGTTAATTTAATTATTTGTCTGTTTATATTGCTATACATTTTATATTCAGATTTATATGCAGGCATATTAATATGCTCCCACTGGCATCATGCTATGTAGATAAGACTTCTGGGAATTTGTTCAACTTTTTCTTTCAAGTTCCCTTTATTAATAAGGTAGCAAAGATAGTCTGGCAGAACATGTTTCCTTGAATAACAGTGGACATAAGAAGATAATTTTGGATGAATTAGTGTTAGAATTTATTCATCGTAACCCATTAAAACTACAGTTTAGTATGGTGTGATATCAATTGGGGCCTTCACAAAAGATGCAGACATTTTCCCTTATCATCGATTGACCTACTGAGCACATCTTGAACAATGCTTTCCTACCAAAAACAAGTAAAGAAATAAATACCTTCTCCCTTTCCCCAGGGTACAACAAAACTCCTGGTGGTGACATATTTCACACCTTCAAATGTTCCAAGTTTGTATAGTCAGTTATGCCCAGTCCTCATGCCCAGTAGTTGTTTCCCTTGGGTAGCACGATTAGTAATTAGTTGTCTTCATGTTGTCTCCAAGTAACTAAAGACTAACCTTATTTTAGAGGTGGACCAAATTTGTTTATGGGGATAATATTTCCCAAATTGTGCTATAGGTGTTACGGTACATTTAGCACAATGTGGACATCTGTTTCCTACTTGCACCACTGAAGGACAAGAGCTAAAATGTGCAAATGAATGCATTTTCCAAGCCAGCCATGTTTTGACTCTGCCAGGTCATCCAAATCTATCCATTGACGACATAAAATCCAGCAGTAAAAGAGCCCTAAAATGCTTAAAGGAAAAAAAACCAATACATTTTCAGAAGCAGACCCACTTCAATTCCAAGAGCAATTTATTTCATAATATAAGAACAGAAGCATATTGTAGCAGTCTCATAAAAGAAGAGGTGTTATTCAGTCTAAAAAGAATAATGTTGTGGAAAAAGCTTATCTTCGCTTCCTTAGTAATCTTCTCATCCATTACTAAAGTATTTATACAATGGAAACAAAAGCTAATCACATACTTCAGTTGTAAATGTTCTTTGATTACTACTCAGCCCCCTACTACCTCATAGGAAAGGGCTATCATTTTCAAAATGCAGCAATGTTCCATGGAGCTTCATGACTCAACAAACATAATGTTATGGATGTTCATTCAGAAGGAAGTTCTATTCTTAATGGGCATGACTATTAAATACTAAATTAGAATACAAATGTCAAAAGATAAGATTAAAAAAAGAAACAGGGATACAAAAGGGATACAATGAATTCATTTATTTCCAATAGGACAAAACATGCCACAACTAACACAAACCTTCCTACACAGGGAGATATTATGGTAATTAGAATCAGCATTGTCAGTTTGATCATTCTTATAATGGTTACTCTCCTAACATTCACTATACAGATAGTCCCCGACTTACAACAGTTCATTTATCGACTGTTCAACATTATAAAGGCACTCAAAAAAGCGAACTATGACCATTTTTTTCACTTATGACAGCATCCCCACGGTCACACGATTTACATTTGGATGCCTGACAACTGAATTACATTTATGATGGTTGCAGTGTCCAGGTGTCATGCGATCCATTTGTCATGCAAAGTCAACAGGTGAAGTCAGATTCACTGAACAACTGTGTTATTAATTTAACAACTGCAGCGATTCACTTAACTTCTGTGGTAAGAAAGGTGGTGAAATGGGGCAAACCTCATTGAACAAATGTTTCACTTGGCAACATAAATTTTAGGCTCAATTGTAGTTGCATGTCGAGGGCTACCTGTAGTTAAGGAGGTTTGCTTTTCCTGAAGGATGTCAACAGTTTGCCAGGCTTTCGGGAAAAAATTATTTCAGCCTTCATTTACTGAAAATTTTTCATGTGTTCCAGTTGGTAGGCATTTTACATTGCCAGTGGTCAAAGTTATCTATTTAACACTTAGAAGCTTCAGATTTAAAATGAAACTAGTTGGCCAATTTATACCATTTGTCATTGGTCCTGTTAAATTGTTTAATTAATTTTAAATCAATTTTAAATTGGTATTTAATCTGTTTTAATTATGGGTGTTTTTAATTAGTCTTAAATTGTAATTTTAAAAAGTGATTTAATCTGGCCTTTGTTTAATTGTTTTAATTGATTTTAAATTTATTTTTGTATTTTTCCATTTATGTTTTTATTGGCTGTTAACCTCCCTGAGTCCTTAGGGAGAGTGGGGCGGTATATAAATTTGATTAAATAAATAAATAAATAAATAAATAATAGAACACTGAAAGCCTTGAAAATTTCACTGCCTCTTTACTTTCTTCATTTGTTCAAATGTACAAAAAGCACTTGTGTGTCTAATATGACTGATGCTTAACTTTCACACCATCTGTTTTCCTCCTGAAAGGTAGATGAGCATTGTATTTGAGTCTTATTGTCTTTATTAGGTCTATTCAGCACTTTGGATTTTTTTTTTTAAAGGAATATACCTGATACAGCTGTGGGGATTCTGGGAAAGACTCAGCTATTTTCAAAAGATGTAAATGGGTTGTGTTCACATTCTCATTCCCACATACTCCAAAGTACTGAATTAAAAACGTTATATGCTCTTGCTCTTCAATATCAGAAGGAAAAATGCTAATATTACTCAACTATACTAATCCATGACAGCAATCTTGCATTTCAAGAAATGTTCCCCAAAGGTGTGAGTTCTACATCAATTCAGAATATTTGCAAGAGGAAATGAAAACACATTTTTTTAAAAAAAGATGAAACTGATACCCTTGACTCGAAATTGGTTTCTTAAGCTGTGAATCTGTCAAGTGCCATTTTTTTCCTACTTTTGCTCATCTATTAAGTTCGTCATGATAAAAATGATTTTCTGTTTAAAATGTTTGCATCAAAATGCATTTTGGGGCACCTTATTTCCAAGCATATGCACTTTGATTTGCAATTAGTAACTTGATTGTTATTCTAATAAATAAATTGCTAGCATATAGATTTTGCAAGATGCAGTTACCTCAGTTAGGATCAGGCTTCAGGTGCCTAAAATAAAATTGAGATTCCATTTATCCAACAAATAAATTTGAACTGATGGACAGTCATTTCATTTGGATGCAAAGTAATGCCAAGCCTGACATTCTTCATGCAGATTGCATATAATACATTTTAAGGTGGAAAAGAAATCCCATTCATTTTTTTATGCCAGCCCAAATCCAATACCTTTCCATGTTCTTTCAATGGATTCTGCACTTATTTGATGTAAGAAATCAATACATTTCATCTGCCGTCGCTGAAACTTTATGCTTTCTCCTCTTCCAACAATAACTATTCAAGGAAGTAGATAATGTTTGTTCTTAACTGGGAAACTGAAATTGTTTGATTGAAGTTATATATGTGCTGTGACATCTTTTAATGTTGCTGAAGTCACAAAACCAAATTTTCCTAGTCAAGCATATTTTCATGTTTCCTTTTTTCTCTTCTGCAGAAGTGACATGTTCATTTTCTGACCCCCATAGAGTGATAAATATTTTATGGTACATAAGCTAGCTACCTTATAATTTCTAATAAGGTAGCAGAAATCCAGATTTCAGCACTGTGCCAAGTGCCACATGGTTTGAAATACAGTCACCTTATGTGATTAGCTGGTGGCAGGATTTTTTGGTTAGGCAAGTTTATGCATTGGTTAAGTTGATGCATCAGGTTAATGATAATTATCAACAAGAATGAGTTAGTAAGAAAGAGGGTGACTTGTAGAGCTACCACCTGCTGCAACTGTAGCCAGCTTTCTCCTGCTAAGGAGAATTGAAGGGAATTGCAATTTGGCTAGAAGAATAGCACAAGCGATTGTGCAACTACAATAGGTTTACTTTATTATTATATAGCGTTAGGCATATATTCGGTGTTAATTGTAGTATGGCACATGCGCGCGCACACACACATGCAGAGTCTTATGTTCCTTCCTCTTGATGGTCCTATTGCTGACATGTATCAGCCTGCACAGTGAAGAACAGAATGGAAGAAAATAGAAAGAGGAACCGTAGGAAAACATAGGAGTGCTATTTTAGTAAGTCCAGCTGTGTGTCTGCCTTGAGGGCAGGAAGTTGCCAGATGAAACTATAGAGTGGGGCAAACAGCTTTTTTTCAGGTCAGGAAGCTATATTTAATGCAGTGGTGGTATTTAGCCTGGACGCACTGGTTCTAGAAAACTGGTAGTGGCGACAAGCATTTTGCCCAAGCCACCCACGCCTGCCTTATCCTGTCCTATATCCCCTTCTTTTTTCCCTTTCTTACTCACCTGAATCATGCAGCACAGCTGTTGTCTGCCCCTCTGCAGCCTTCCTACTCACCAAGACTGCTTCAGGTAAGCCTAACTGCTGTATTTTAGAAGCTGTGCGGCAGCCCAGATGGTGCGTGCACATACCAAACCAGTAGTAAAACAGGTTGCATCCCACCACTGATTTAATATATTTCTTAAAAGCACCTGAGGAACTATGAGGTTACAGTCTACCCAACCGCTACCTATATATTTCCTGCTACATACTAACTAAATCATACATCACATGTACATTTAAATTAAGAGATAAAGTATGCAAGGTGTATCAAATAATATTCATCAGTTCATTAGGCATGCTCAATTGTCTGTTTTGCATTCTGAGTTATTTTATGGCTTGTTAGAAAAATAGATTTTTCCTGTTTTCTGTTCAGTTATCTTTCCTGTTATCCCATTCAGTTAATTTTCCCTGGCTAGCCATTTCCTCTTACAGCTGTTTTTACTAGTATTCTTCCATTTCCCACTCTGAAGACCTAATTTTGCCTAGGTATCTATTTTACAACTTCTCTTTATGCTACCATTTCTTGCTCACATCCATTGTAGATTCTTTGGCAAGCTTGATTTTCTACTCGGTAAGTTTCCACTACACAGCAGATTCAATTTAACATTTTTCTTTCAATATTAAATTTTGAAGACCATTCATTTAATCCTATCACTAGGAAGCTGGAAACTTGGTGGTCAGACAAATCAGCATGAACAGGCACATATAGATCAAACACATTTACACACTTATTTAGAACAGGCAATATAAAAAGCTATAAAGGAAACAACAACACAAAACCCAGAATGCCTCATTACTAGAAATCAACCTCCAGATAAGCAGGGATTAACACTAGACAATCAAGCAGAATAGAATATCCTAATAAGGAATTATAAATTCAAACATTCAAGCAGTAAACAACAGCCTATTCAAGAAACTACCAAGAAGAAACAATACCCCTATCAATACTGACAGTGCAAGTTACTGTATATAAGCAGAGAGCAAACCCCTCTTTTCTAGCACTGAAGCTGTTACCTAGCTGAGTAACAAAATGTCTACCAGAAAACAACCAAGCTCAGAAAACAGCAGAGTCCATTGTTAGAGACACATCACATGACACACTCTCTCCCAGTTCTAGTTGCTAAAGTCTTCACTCAGACTAAGTAAACCTCCCTGTTTGCCAGAAGCGTAGCATAATTGTTACCTAGGGAGCAATTGCTTTCCTAACCGTTGTCGAAAGTCATCCTTTAATATGTCTCCTGTGTAGCAAATAGCTTTTAAGATGCTTGCTTCCTATTGGGATCTCTTAAATTTTCTTTTACTTTGGAAATGATTGTGAAACTAACATAATTAGCAATCAAATCATTCTCATGTAAGAATGGTAAAATGTGCACATTAAAATGTGTGGGAAAGAAAGAAGAAGATTGTATTGTCCTTTGTGTTTAGTTTATGAATAGGCTGTTCTTAAGGCAATAGTCATCATCACTGACTCTTTAAATAAGTCAAAATACTCCAGGTTTTGGTTTGTGTATGTAGGTTTGTTTATGATTCTACAGTTATTGCATTAATGTTTGTGCTTGCCTTGGGACTCTTTAATTTCTTGCATATTCTGTTGTGGTAAATACAATCTTATGCATGTTTGCTCAGAAAAAAAATCCCATTAGTTAAATTGGATTTACTTCTAGTAGATTTAGAGACTTTTCTTAGTAATGATTACAGATAAGATACTTCTGCCAGCAACAAGAGTTTCAATAGTCTGCTTTCTCATCTCTATTCAATAGGCACATAAAACACACATATATACATCTTTCACTCTATGTGAATGGTGAAAAAGGGAAGAAGAGGAAGGCTATACTCATGGTTTAAGCAGAAAAGCAAAATAATCTTTCTTTAACCTGGTTAAGTTTCCCATTGCATTTTTATCACTGGCAATATTAGTAGGAATCTTTTACTTGCTTCAAAGTGATAAAGTTGCATGGTATACTTTAGAATTCTTTATCTTGACTGAAAATTGGAAATGAGAAAAGCTCCTCCTATAGCCGTCAGAGCAGATTACCAAGAGATTTTTCCACATCCCGAAAAGGGAAAGCCTAGAACTGGATTACTTAACTCAGGTAATTATATAAACAGGTTAGTTAACAATAGTTGAGAGAAATCACGATTTAAAATATTTTCCATGGTACAATGGTTTCCTTACTGCCAGAAGTTCCAATCACTGTTCAGTACATTTATCTAGAGCAGAGGTGGGGAACGATGGCCTTTTTGTTACTTGTGGGCTTCAACTTCCAGAATTTCTGAGCCCACTGGCTCAAGAATTATGGGAGTCAAAGTCCACAAGTCATAAAAAGGCCATCGTTCCCCACGTCTGCTGGTTAAGTTTGGGTATAAGGGAGCTTTTCCCTATTTTCATTTTTATTCACTGCAAACAGAGGCTGATCTTTAGTGTGTGGCAGTGTTAGGCTAGGCTGAATAATACCCTCCTTACTGCCATCCTTCCAAATTAATTCCTGTTAAGATAGGAAAAAAAGCATTACAATTTTTGTAGCTGCACCCTCATCATTGAGTTTATAGGAAATATTTCAGCTTAAGAACCTCATTTATTTAAATTCACAGGGCTATTTTTGTTTATGTGTAGTCTTCTGAGAGCTACGCATCTGAAAATGGGGAAGGGAGATGGCCCTTCCAAAGAGAGTGAATGAATAAAAGAGTAAGTCCAATGAAAGAAGAAACAGATCCAGTGAAAATAGGATTCTCTTTTTCTCTCTGTCTGACCCTATAAACAAGAAATGGTCCTTCTCTTCCTCAGTAGAGAAAGAGACTAACATTTCATCAGGCAGAAAAATGCCATCACTTCCATTGCCAGATTCCTGCATAGAAAAGAGACCACAGGATTGAACTGCTAAAAATAAATGATAAAGTGGATGGCAAGCCAGGAGGGTCAGAAATGTCACATTGTTGGATTAAAATTTGGAGAGGTAGATAGCCTACCATGATGACTGTTCAGGAGTGCTACCTGCATATATTCATAAGGAAAATGCAGTATTCCACATGCAGCAATATATTGGAAGTGACAGACCTGGTTATTTTCTAGTGACTTATTCATTGAATAGGTGGTTTCATTTTTATTTTCGTTTCCTTCAAGCACATCAATATTGAAGCTTGCCTTATTTCAAGCATATGTCTATTTTATTCTGTACATTGAGAATTTGTGAATTGATATTGTTCTTCCCCAAAGACTGTTTCATATATTTCTAAAGCAGTGAGCAATTCTTCTTCTGGGTAATCTGTTTAGTTGTTTTGCATTTCTGCTGCTGTATTTTGTAGTGGCTTTGAAGGTATTGTTCGTATTCTGCTTTGAAACTATTTTATTTTGTTTTGATGAAGTGGGTGAACGCATTGGTGGAAATGAAAGAGCTTCTGATCAGCATGCCTGACTCACAGCCTACAAACCTTGCACTTTCTTTAGACTAACATGATTTTAATGAGAGAATAATGGCCTCCTGTTGCTTTTACAGTTCTTATGGAATATTTATAATATCAGACTGGTTTTAAACTACGGCCTAAAAAGCAACTGGCCTACTTGAGAGTTGGCAGTAGTTATCACTCATACAATGTCAGTAATAGAGCTATTACTACTAATTATTGGTGCTTTTGATCTAGCCATAGGAGTTGCAAGCCAGTGACTTCTGTGCCAACCCCAAACACGGATAAATAGAGAGGGCTGTGTCAGGAAGGGCATCCGGTGTAAAAACATGCCAAATTTAAACATGTGAATCATTGTTAATTCCATACTGGATCGATCGAGGCCCAGATTAACAATGACCGCCACCAGTGCTGTTGACCTACAGGAAGCTTGCAAAAATTGGACTACTTTTGGTTGAAGAAGGAGAGAAGGCAGAAGTATTTGTAGACAGAGAGAGAAAAGGAAAGGCAGGAGTATAGGTCTGAGAATACTCTTAATGTTGGCACAATGACAGGCAGAGATAGAGAGCTGGCAGACATGATGGAGAGAAGGAAGGTAGATATACTGTGTGTGCAGGAAACCAGATGGGAGTGTAGCAAAATGCGTAGTTTTGGAGGGGGATACAAAATGTTTTATTATGGTGCGGATTGGAAGAGAAATGGGGTAGGAATGATCCTGAAGGAGGAGCTTGTGAGGAATGTTTTAGAGGTGAAAAGAGTGTCATACAGGGTGATCAGTTTGAAGTTGGAAATTGAAGGGGTAATGTTGAATGTAGCCAGTGGTTATATAATATTTACATAACCACTGGTGGAATGAGGAATTACAGGACAGCATCCAGAGGAAGAGGCTAGCTAAAAAGAAGTGGAACATAGAAAGGACTGAAGACAGTAGACAGGATTACAAAAAATTGCAGCATAGAGTGAAGAGGGAGATGGTAATGACCAAACAGAAAGCATTTGAGGAGTTGTATGCCAGGTTAGACATGAGGGAAGGTGAGAAGGACTTGTACAGATTAGCAAGACAGAGAGATATAGATGGGAAGGATATGCAACAGATAAGGGTGATTAAAGACAGAGATGGAAAGGTGCTGACAAGTGAGGAGACTGTGCAGAGAAGTTGGTAGGAGTATTTTGTGGAACTGATGAATGAGGAAAATGAGAGGCAAAGAAGAGGGGAAGAAGTGAATATTGTAGAGCAGGAAGTAGCAGATATTAGAAATAATGAGGTGAGGAAGGCTCTGAGGAGAATGAAGAATGGAAAGGCTGTTGGGCCAGATGACAACCCTACGGAGATGTGGAAGTGTCCAGGAGAGACAGAAGTGGAGTTTCTATCTAGCTTGTTCAACAGGATTTAAGAGAGTGAGAAGATGCCTGCAGAAGGAAGGAGAAGCATTCTAGTGTCAATCTTTAAGAACAAGGGTGATGTGCAGAGTTGTAGCAACTACAGAGGTATAAAGTTGATGAGCTACTGAATGAAGCTATGGGAAAGAGTAGTGGAAGTTAGGCTAAGAAAGGAAGTGGATATCTGTGAGCAGCAGTATAGCTTCATGCCCAGAAAGAGCACTACTGATGCAATTTTTGCCCTGAGGATGTTAATGGAGAAATATAGAGATGGTCAGAAGGTGCTGCACTGCGTCTTTGTGGATTTAGAGAAAGTGTATGACAGAGTGCTAAGAGAAGAACTATGGTACTGTATGAGGATGTCAGGAGTGGCAGAGAAGTATGTCAGAGTAGTTCATGATATGTATGAGAGGAGTATGACAGTAGTGAGATGTACTGTAGGTCAGACAGAGGAGTTTTGTGGAGGTGGGGCTACATTAAGGATTGGCTGAGTCCCTTCTTGTTTGCTATGGTAATGGACAGGTTGACAGATCAGGTCATACAGGAATTCCCATGGACAATGATGTTTGCAGATGACATTGTGATCTGTAGTGAGAGCAGAGAGCGGGTGCAGGAACACCTGGAAAGGTGGAGGTCTGCCCTGGAATGAAGAGGAAAGTCAATTGTAGTAAGACAGAATACATGTATGTGAACAAGAGGGATGGAAGTGGAACAGTGAGGTTACAGGGGGCTGAGGTCAAGAAGATGCAGGAGTTTAAGTATTTGGGGTCAACAGTCCAGTGTGATGGGGAGTGTGGAAAAGAGGTGAAGAGGCCAGTGCAGGTGGGTTGGAATGGGTGGAGAAGGTATCAGGAGTGTTGTGTGACAGAAGAGTGTGAGAAAGAATCAAAGGAAAGGTGTACAAGACAGTAGTGAGACCAGCTATGCTATATGGGTTAGAGACTGTAACAGTGAGGAAAAGACAAGAGGCAGAGATGGAGGTAGCAGAGAGGAGGATGTTGAGCTTCTCTTTAGGAGTGACCAGGATGTACAAGATTAGGAATGAGCACATCAGAGGGACAGTTCAGGTCAGCTGTTTTGGGGACAAGGTCAGAGAAGCCAGATTGAGATAGTTTGGACATATGCAAAGGAGGGATAGTGGCTATATTGATAGAAGAATGTTGGAGATGGAGCTGCCAGGCAAGAGGGCAAGAGGAAGGCCAAAGAAGAGATATATGGATGTGCTAAAAGAAGACATGAAGTTAATCAGGGTGAGAGTAGTGGATGCCGAGGATAGAATTAGGTGGAAACAGATGATTTGCTGTGGCAACCCCTAACTTGAACAGCTGAAAGAAGAAGAAGACTGGTGGTTTGGTTGGTGCTTTTGTTGATGTCTGAGTTAGGGAAAAGAACTAGAAGGTCGAGACAATTGTTTTGAGGATCCTAAACTCTGTTGACACATAATATATACCTTTCCTTTTGTTTATTCCTTGGCATAAATCTTTGGTCCTCAAATACTTTTTTATTTATTTATCCAATTTATTGGCTGTCCATTTTACCACAGGGTAACTCTGGGTGGCTTACAATATTAAATATTACATATTTATATTTACTTTAAATAGCAATTTAAATATTGTTTTTTGTGCCCTACAGCTAGGCTTCTAGGGTGTTGTTTATGTTGTCTGCAACTCTCCCAAGTCAGCAGCATGGTTTTTTGCATTTATCTAAATATAGCACCCATATTAGGGATTGGACCTAACATAAAGGAGACCTGAATGTTGTAATGGTTGGCAACATATAAAATTTTTATTGTGTTATGCTATTTAAAAACCCAACTACCCTAAAACTGAGAGAAAAATTAAAAATCCCAGCTGCATATAGTTCAGAACTAACTGATCCCGTATCTGTGAACTTTGCTCCTCCAAACTTTAAAAGTTTCTCTATCCCAGCACAAAACTACCTTAAACAGAAGTAAGTTTAATCCTTTCTCTTATGCAATTGTTCCACAAATTTCCCTTCTGTGCCCCTAGTTATATACGCTAAGGAACTGGGCAGATTAAAAATATTTCTTTGTGGACCTCTTTAACTACCATAGTTCTCCCTCCTACTTCCCTGCTGTGTAGCTAAAGACAGCTATAAACATAAAAAATAAATGCAATTTATTTGCAATTTAATAATTGCTTAAATCTTTGTTATTTCTAGTTCCCAACAGAGCACTCCCATGCTCAAAACCAAAACCAAAATATTCTCCACTGACACTACTGTTGATTTTTTTACATTTAAATCTCCATGTGGAGAGAACAACATTTGCCTAACAACTGAGCTCAGAAAGAAGCATTAAGTTTTAGTTCCCTGTTTATAATTTTGCAACTGTAAGAGTGTCAAGAGATGGATTTCAAGATGAACATGATGAATGTAGGCTAGAACTCAGTGGTGGGATTCAAATAATTTAACAACCGCTTCTAGCGAATAGGTGCAAACTGGCTGAATCCCACCTCTGCTAGAACTCCTATATGAGAACTTCATATATTATGGCAATGGTGGGATGTTAGATCTGGAGTACAGAAAAAAAATCAAATGATTAGCCAGACAACAGTAGACTGATAATTGTAGATGGAGATGGCAAAAGCTTTTACCATATTTTTTGGTGTATAAGACACACTTTTCCACCCCCTAAAAGTGGGTGAAAATTGTGGTTTTTCTTATACATCAAATACAGCCATTGAATATGTTCCCTCTCCCCAGTCCCCAGAGGCATTTTGCAGGGCTTCAGAAGCCTCCACAGTGCTTATTTTCACCAAAAAATGGGCTGGGTTTTGGCAAAAATGAGCCTTGTAGAGTCTTCTGGAGCCCTGCAAAATGCCTCTGGGACTGGGTGGGGGGAGGGAATACAAGACACATGGGGTGGGGGGTTGGGAGGCTAGAAACGGCCCATTTTTCATCCAGTTTTTGGCCTTCCAAGCCCCCCCCCACACATCTTATATTCCCCCTCCCTGCCCTTCATTATTCTCTTTCACTCTTCTTATTTTCTTTCTAGAATCACTCAATCTTTATGGCCTTCCAGCATTTCCAGTTTTGAGTATTTTCTATGTCATCAAATGTCTATTTTTTAAATAAAGTTTTTTTCCCATTTTGATAAACTTGTAGATCCTACCTAAGTCTGCAAGCACTACTGTGAAGAGATGATGTCACATTTGTTCACATAATGATTGTAATTGTAAAGTTTGGTTAATTAGCTGTATATTTACCAAATTTCCAAGATTTGTGATAGCAGTATGATATATAAGTTGTAGAAAGCATAATAGTTTGAATAACAATAAAATAGACATGGGGTACAAGCTTCTATTTAGATAATTAGTTAATTATTATATTATTAGATAATTAGTAGTTTTGACTGCTTTCTCTTTTATAACATTAACTAATTTTGCCAAGGTTTAATAGGCAAACCACCCATCCTTTCCAACTGTTTTTTCTTGTTTTCCTCTTCCAAAATCTAGGTGTGTCTTATACTCTGATATGTCTTATACACCAAAAAATATGGTATTTAATTTGTTGATTGGATTAATACCCACAACAAGCGAGAATGACTCCCAGCAATTTGTATTCACCCATAAAAATACAATAAATTATCCAAAGTATAAAAATAAAGTACCAGGGCAATAAACACAATTATATAAACACAATTATATATAAAAGAAACAGTAACTGATGTCAAAATATAACTCCTAAAAGCTGTACCAATAATCATTCTGTTTTTAGAAATTTAAGGAAAGATTCTTAGGGCTTAGTTTCTGGATGGAGCCTATTCAAAATAGGGATGTATAACAGAAGAAGCAGGCCTCTATACTTCTCACCCCTTAGCTCATGAAAATTAGGAACCACAAATTTAATTTTTTAAATTTTATTAAATTTCTATACCGCCCCTCTCCCGAAGGACTCAGGGCGGTGAACAGCCTATAAAAAACAGTACAATAATACAGAATTAAAATCA
>JAEANM010012414.1:0-14821 GCA_017656035.1 Myanophis thanlyinensis | reverse complement strand
TTCCAGCAAGAGAGCACAGATCGAAACCGCGGACAATCGCGGATTCCGACCTGCCGGCGAAGAAGCCAAACAGGAAGTCCTGATGATCACTTCTGTGGCAAAAGCTTTTTGCCATCTCTCTCTGGATCCCCTATGCAACCATATGCATGTACTCTGGAGAGTTTATAAACTTCTTAAAAAGCTACACCTTTTCCTAGGCTTGCACAGATCCCATACATTAAAATCCCTTTAATTTCTGTGGGAAAGGTGCAATTTGTTTAAGGAGCCACTGAATTATACAAGTATATTTATGTTGGATCTGAAATATCTTTCATGCTTTCAAACTAAATATAAGTAGTGCTCAAATTGCAATAATTTATTCAATGATTGAATATACCAGGGTACTAAAGAAAAAAAACCCTGATGATCTGTGACAAAAGACACAACCATTGCAGTGCCCCCAAGGTCACATGATAAAATTTGGGCACTTGGAAATCCTTTGCACGAAGAAGCCAACAAAGCCAACAAAAGCAAGCCCCTTGTACCACTATGCCAGACTTCCTGACCCGCTGTGGATCTGAGGCTGCTTCTGGCTTGTCTGCTTGCTTGCTTCTGCTTCTTGAGGTTCACCAGGAAGCCCTGCTACAGCTCAGGATAGTGCAAAGAAGCAGAAGTAAGAAGTAAGCAAGAAAACAAGAAGCAGCCCTAGAGCCCATGGTGTGCCAGGAAGCCCCGTCCTAGCTGGGCCTAGCAAGTGTGGCACAAATGGGCTTCCTTTTGCTGGCTTTGTGGTGCAAAGGGCAGGGCATATCTCAGCAGGAGAAAGAAGATGGGAAAGGTCAGTTGGGGCAGCGGAGCACCATTGTTAGAGGTGTCAGGAGTACAGAACGATGAGGGCAAATGAAGCTTCCCGGGGTGTGGCAAGCAGCCTCAAAGCTCTGTGTTTCTGGGGCTTCTTGCCACCTAACAAGACAGGATGCAGGCAGCCAAGGGGCAAAAATGGAAGGGAAATACTATAGATGGGTGGAAGAAGTTAGAGACAAGCTTTTACTTTACTGAGGCTTGGTATTGAGAGAGACCAAGCCTCCTCGAATGCCTTGATTAGTCAGTTAAGAACCCACAGGTGTTTTTTCAAAAGGCAACTGGACTTTCTTGGGTTTTTTTTTTTTGAAGACATTTCACTTCTCATCCAAGAAGCTTCTTCAGCTCTGACAGGATAGTGGGGAATGGGAGGATTTATATTTCTTACAGACAGCTGGTAATTTACATCCTTTTAGAGGGTCTTTGAAGCACTTGGAAGTTATCTGTGTCATCAAGGTCACCTGAGAGTGCCTTCTGGTTCCTATAGTCTGCAATTTTAATATAAATCCATTCCCCACCATCCAGCCAGAGCTGAAGAAGCTTCTTGGATGAGAAGCGAAACGTCTTCAGAAGAAAAAACAAGGAAGTCCAGTTGCCTCCTGAAAAAGCACCTTTGGGATAATCAGGACTGGATGGCTGAGAATCTCTGCAGACTTTTAACAACCCACAATTTTAGTTAATGTCCGCAATGTGGAGTGCTGGGATTGCTATAGGAATCATGTGATACCTCATTTTTTGCAGTCATGTGATATCTCACTTTACAAACATGCCAATCTAAAGTGACAATCTTGGTCCACAATTGTTGTGATAAGTTGAAGACCACCTGTAGCTACATACCTTCATCACTGGGTTATATCTATTAGTGTAAATAACTTTTCTTCAATATAACAGGTATACTGGAAACAATATTACATTATTGACTGTTTTGGGGGGAAATGAAAGGCTGAAATTATTTGATGCTGTTTATCCCTATATATTTTTTATAATGTATGCCAGTGGTACCCAATCTTTCTGGCCCCAGGGACCAATTTTGGAAGAAAAATTGTCTTTGGGGGGGATGGTTTCAAATTTTTATGAATTTGAATTTTTCCAATTTAGTAACTCAAGAACTGCTAGTCTTAGTAAGGAATTGTACAAAACATTTAATATCAGGAGTAGGGCCAATTTGTCTACACCTTTACTAGAAGAATAAAAGGAAACAACAAAATATTTATATTGTTTTTAGTGTGTTTTAATAAATTATTTGCTCAAATTCTTGCAAACTGAGATAACTAGAGATAGTTTTGAGTCTTAATTTCAAACGTATAAATGCGCTTTTCTCTAGGAATGAGTTAAGTAAATAAATCATGTTATGTTAAGGGTAAATTATAATTTTTCAGACCACCTGCCAAAATAAACATTTTTAATGAAAAATTATACTAGCAAAGGAATACTGTCAAGAATATTATTGCTGTTTCCATCTTTATGCAATTTGTGAAATAACTTAATGAAATGTAATTTTCCTGTAAAGTGGTGTAGTATACTTTTAGTTCCCTTCCAACTGGTAAATAACTAGTACATAACATTGGAAAGACAAAATGTGGAAGTTTACATACCTTGAAATAGTGCTTTGTATTAATAACCTTTTCTTTGAATGTTGAACAAGGAATTCATTATTATAGCAGAGCTTACAAGAATTCCTTTTTAAAATTGTGATAAAAGCAGGTTTAAGGAATATTTTCTGGCTGAAGGAGCATGCAAGATAATTATGGTGGCTTCTTAAAATCTCTAAAGTTCCCAATTTAATTTACTGTGAGACTATATAGATTGTTACCTTAACTCATTAATATTTCAGGTATTCCATGTTGAGTTCTTCTGGGAATTATGGTGACATAAGAGTGCGCAAGTTTACTTATCACATCTGTCGTATACTACCACCTCTTAAACTACCAAACATCACTCTTCTGCGGATCTTACTGTTGAACACCTCTGTTAAAGTTAGAGAAGAACATGCTGATGTGTAGATTACAAACTCGAAGGACATTATGAATAACACTGTCTTTATTTCTACAGTGGGAGCCAAGAAGAAAGATTTGCTCCCGGGTGGAACAGGGATTACTCTCCTCCCCTTGATAGTCTTGCTCAAGAAAGACACTCTGGCAACTTCTCTGGCAGAGAATCACTTCCTTTTGATATCCAGGGACTCCCAGGCATCCTCAATCCTCAGTTTGCGAACAGAGAGGAATCTGCTTTCAGCTTTGGAGGTAGAGATGGACCACGTAGTGACTTCAGAGGTGGGGAGGGTCATATGCATGATTTTGGAAGCAGAGATTACTCTCCTTCAGATTTTCAAAGTAGGGATGATTCACAGTTGGACTTCAGAGCTAGGGTACCACTCCTTCCAGACTTTAGGGGTAGGGAGATGTATCCTGGAAATTTTCAGGATAGAGAAGGCCAGGCCGTGGAATATAGTGGAGGAGATATTCCTCCTATGGATTACAGAAATAGGGATACATTCCGAATGAACTATAGAGATAGGGAAGCTCATACAATGAACTACAGAGGCAGAGATGATACTTCATCAGATTGTCGTGCTAGGGGAACATCTGATTTGGATTTCCGAAATAGAGACGGATCACACCCACACTTTAGAGCAAGAGACATGCCTGAACAAGATTATAGGGGCAGAGAGCAACCATATTCAGACTTCAGGAAAAGAGATGTACCTGATACAGATCTGAGAAATATGGGTGCGGCTGATTCAGACTTCAGAGACAGAGATGTACCCCACTCAAGTTTCAGAAATAGGCCAAAACCTCAGGCTGATCAGGATTTTAGGGGTAGGGATGCCCCACCACCGCTGGATTTTGCGGAAAGGGAGAGATCCTCAGGAGACTCAAATGTTGTAGACTTCCATCACAGTCAATCTGCAGCACAATTAGCAGATAGAGAATGCAAGATAGAAGAGACAGTAGTTGTTAGAGACAGGCCTTCGTTGAGTATTCAGAATGAGGATTTGCCACATTCAGAATCAAGAGCCAGAGGAGAAGAAAACCCCCAAGAACAAAATCTTAAGACTGAATCTTCTCTAGAGTTCCAAAATAGCCGCAATCCTCTTCCCAATCTTCCGGACCAAGATAAGCCTGCTCAGGGCTTTGTTAGCAGTCAGGAGATTTCTGCAAAAGAAGAGCAAGTAACTGAATTGCCTGGACTAAAAGAAAAAAGTGATCTGGATTTCCTTGGAAGGCAGGATACAGACTACAGGGGCATTGAGTATCGAGATGTAGATCATCGTCTTCCAGGATGTCGGGTCTTTGACTATGAACATGGCAAATCTTTTGCTGATGGGAAGTCTTGTAAAGATTCTCAACCAGACCTTCAGGTATGCAATTTATTGTAAAATTTCTATTTTAGTTACATTTATAAAATGCTTAGAAAATGATAACACTTTAAAAATCAAAGCTATGAGCTATAAATAAATTATTTCTCCTTTATACCATCTCACCTCACTCCTTGTATAATTAAATCTGTAAATTGAAGTGTAAGTATTGTAATTTGAGATTATTTAATTGGATTTATATTTTGCCTTTTCTTGAATTTAAGATCATAAGCATAGCCTCCTCTCTTCCAAGTTTTTCTCATTTAAAAACTATCTGATTGATATAAGGGTTAATAGTCAGACTAAATCCATGGACGCTCACTTCCATGGTTGAAGATGGATTTGAACCTAACACTGAATCTTCTGTACAGCTTTTTGTGCCTTCTTTAGTTCTAATTTGTTTCTTATAAATTGACATTTCCTATTAGTGGTGGACATGTCTTTTACATGTCTTAGCACCTTGATGATAATGTGTTTTATAAAATGTAAATTATTGTGGATTAACTTTTTAAAGGATTTTTTTCCTCTATTTCATTGTTGACTTTAAAATCCTTTTGAATTTTATTTTGAAGGACCAGGATTATAGAACCTGTCTCAAAGATTCCAAGCCAAGCAAGTTGATTCGATTAGGAAGAGTGCCTGAAACTGCTACAAAAGATGATGTAAGTTGTGTTTATGAAACTTACCTAGTAATAGATGATACACTAACCGTATTTTACAGCTTTTGTGTTACTCAGTTCCAAATAATAGAAAAACAGAATTAAACAATGCAATTTAAAGGGGTTCCAGAGACTGTAGAGAAAAAAGGGGAAAAATACCTGCGGTTTGCTTTTGACTGTTTAGCATTGTTTTAAGAAAAATGTTAATGGAGTTACATTTGGAAAAATAGTGGTTTATGACAAGTTTGCATAATTTTAATATTGTTTCAAAGCTAGTTCATGTTCACTTTTCTTAAAATGTTAAAATGTGCCAGTTATATATATTCCATATTTCTTTTAATACTAGAATGCTTTAATAGAAAGAAGACACATTTGTTTTGCCCTGATTTAACAAAACGCAGGATTAAGTTCTCAGCAGGGTAGTTTGGTGCTGATCACAAGACTTTGTCTTTCTTGGGCTGTTCCAAATTTCTTCACTGTATAATCTATATTTATTTTACAATTAAAATAGATTTAACTTTTAAATATCCTTAAACAGTCCGTAGCTTTTTCAGAACATTATAATTTAGGAGTGTCAAACTCAATTTCATTGAGAGCCACATCAGTTGTGTTTGACCTTGGAGAGCTGGTGGTGGTGGTGGTGGGGCATGGCCAGGGGTGGGCGTGGCCATAGTGGGCTTTTGATATATAGGCGCAAGATGCATTTTCCCCTTTGCATTCAAAACAGTTATTCCAGACAAAGGGAGATTTACTTTGTGGAACAAATAATCCCAATTCCATAATGCAGAGATTAAAGATATGTAGAGTCCCCAGCTCCTATGGGGCTTGACTTTTTGTATAGGACCAGTGCATAAATGAACTGTCAATTTCTCCAGATGTTTTTAAAAACTGTATGTCCAACCTTCTATCAATCTTTGTTACTACATCTGACACAGCCCTAGAGGAGGATTTAATATTAGTAATAATTTACAAAATTGATATACTATCCACTTCTCAATGACTCTCTCTCTTATTCACAAGAATATTTTTTTTACAATTAGATCAATCACAGATAAAATATTAAGATAATAATGTGTGTGAACGAGGGGGAGGGAAGTGGAACAGTGAGGTTACGGGGCTGAGGTCAAGAAGGTGCAGGAATTTAAGTATTTGGGGTCAACAGTCCAGTGTGACAGGGAGTGTGGGAAAGAGGTGAAGAGGCGAGTGCAGGCAGGTTGGAATGGGTGGAGAAAGATGCCAGGAGTGTTGTGTGACAGAACAGTGTCAGCAAGAATCAAAGGAAAGGTGTACAAGACCAGTAGTGAGACCAGCTATGCTGTATGGGTTAGAGACTAACAAAAAGACAAGAGGCAGAGATGGAGGTAGCACAGATGAAGATATTGAGGTTGTGACCAGGATGGACAGGATTAGGAATGAGCACATCAGAAGGACAGCTCAGGTCGGCTGATTTGGGGACAGATCAGAAAGGCCAGATTGAGATGGTTTGGACATGTGCAGAGAAGGGATAGTGGTTATATTGGTAGAAGGATGTTGGAGATGGAGACGGCAGGCAAGAGGTCAAGAGGAAGGCCAAAGAGGAGATATATGGATGTACTTAAAGAAGACATGAAGGTGATTGGGGTGAGAGTGGAGGATGCCGAGGATAGAGTTGGATGGAGGCAGTTGATTCACTATGGCGACCCCAAATGGGAAAAACTAAAAGAAGAAGAAGATAAAATATTAAGATAAAAGATGACAAACTCTATAATATGAGGAGGCTTACTCTCTCTCATCAAAGACCTGGGTGAAGAACCAGATCTTTGTGGCTCTTCTGAATAAAGCCATCCTGATCTTGGAGGGTATCTAGTTCTGCTTGACAGATGCTGCTAAAGAGAAGGTGAAGAAGGTGTTGCTTCTTGTAGCACTCATCATGCTACGTCAGCCAAAACAGTCTGCAGGGCCCCCTGCGTGGCCCATTTTTGGCCTCCACGGCCTCCAGCACTCTTTAACAGCTGAAAACGGGCCACATAGAGGCCTCAGATATCCCTACCATCACTCATTTTTGGCCAGTAGAGTGCTGCAGAAGGCCATGGAGTTGAAAACTGGCCGTGGGAGGGGGGCGTGTGAGGGACACCCCTTCCCTGGTGGCCTGTTTTGGACAACAGGCACTGTGGGCTGGTTCTTTGATATATCCAGGCCGACCCCATGGGCCAGATCTAAGCCTTGAGTTAGCTCTACTATAATCTGTGGTACAGAGGAAGATCAAACCAGTATAGGTAGTGGTCACTTAAGGTAGTAATTGGGATTAGTAATTGATAAGTGATGCAGTCATAAACTGTAACATCACCTGACTGTGTTGACTTATGACAGAAGTTATAGCCGTTCCAGTTGCAATTGTTATGCGACAGTTGCAACATCCCGGATGTGATGACCTGGGCGTGGCACTAAGGCAACGCAGCCAGACAATTGGTATAAGTCCTTTTATTAGCGCCAACTTTGCCCCCTATGTCCCGTTTCTCTTCAGTCTGTAGTAAAACTTTCCCACAAACTTGTAGCAGCTTCTTGCTGTTAATTTCCCATCCAACATGGCAGGCAGAATGTCTGCAATTAATGGCTCCAACAAGCCAAGATAATGAGTCTCACCAGGGAGGAATCTTCACATGAATTGCAGCCAAATCAGATAAGCACAGGAGAGCACGGCAGTAAATCAAATGGTCAGGAAGGAAGCCAGGAATGTTGGACACTATGAACTAGAGAATCCCGGCGTTTGTTCCCGACAAACGCTCCACCCACTTGCCTTTCCTTTTAAATTCCCTACTCAGGTGTTTCCTGAGTATGACTGGCTGAAAGGCAGTCATATGATTAGCAGGAGGAGGAATGTTTATAAGTCCCTTTGTTCAGCACTGCTATAACTTTGAATTGATGAACAAGTGATGGCTGAATGAAGACAGTCTGCATTATGTTAGAATAATTGAAGGGGAATACCTTCCAAAAACATGTAGCAAAAATGAATTTATTGTGACACAGTCTTTGCTGTACTTTAACTTACACTGTCAAGTGCTTTCCATTTCCATTTCCATTAATGTGAAATCATTGTTTTGGGGCCAAACAGAATGAATATTCAGTGTTAAAATGTTCAGTATAATATAGGCTTTATCACTTAACTGGACACTTTGTTTTCATAGATTCTCAATGCTTTCCAGGCATGTGATGGAACACCAGTGAAAAACCTGCGTCTAAAAGATTATACCACAGGTGGGTTTTTTTTCCAATTTTTTAAAAATTCATTAGATTTACATTAATGTTTCTATAATTATTGATCAGGTGATTGATTCTGCCTTGTCAGTACAGTTTTTTTCTTGCTAACATAATTTTGATTTTAAGAGGAATTTGGGGCATATGGTCTATTCATTTGCCTTTTTACTGGATTGACACTTTCAGGATTAGGTTTAGCAAGTCCCTTGCAAAATCACCTATTTTAGCTCTGCATTAATGCTGAAGTTAAATACCTTTGAAAGGCAGAAAATAAACTTGTTCTAACATAAAATTCAAAAGCTAGTAAAATTTTGCCTTCCGTGACTTTTTTAAAAAAATTGTCTCTGGAATACTTTTCCTACAGCAATCTCAATAAAAATAGTCTTTCAAGCATAGAATTGGAAGGGACCATAGAATCCATCTAGTCCGATCATGTGAAATATGTTCAGGATCTATTAAAATATCTGATACATAACCTTATAGCCTTGTTTGAAGATCTCTAGTGAAAGAGAATTAACCAAGCAATGTGGCAGTACATTGCACTTAGGACACAGTTTGTACACTTAGCAAGTTGCTCCTGATATCTAGCCTCAATCTTCTTCCTTATAATTTCAATCCACTGGCTCTTGTCATCCATTCTGGGACCAGAGAGAATAAGACCACTCTCTTTCATATGAAAACTTTTCAGATATCCGAAGCTGTCAAATCTCACCTCGATTTTCTTTTCTGTAAGCTAAACATAGCTAGATAATTTGATTGTCCATGATATTGCTTGGTATTCAGATCTCTTACTATCTTGATAGATCTCTGCTGAACCTGTTTCAATTATCATTGCTCTTTTTGAAATTGGAGTCTGATCAGGTCAAAGTAAACAATTAACTTTCCATGATTTGGACTCTGTTCCTGTTAATGTATCTCAAGATATATCTTAATGTTTGATATATTATCCTTAAAAGAGTCTTCTCATCAGAATCATCAGATACAAATAATTCTAAATTTATCACTAAAATATTTACTTATGAATTATGTGACATTTGGGTGATTATCTTTTTATTTCAGAGAATGGTTTGTTGACAGTTTCCTGGCTCCAACAATTCTTATGTCCATTACTAGTATCAGATGACTTTTATTAGGGAACATTTTTAATGCTGACGTGGAATAAATATTAATAAAGTTCAACATGATGATATAAAATAAGGGAAACAAACATTACAGTTCTTATAGGGCAAAAATGCAAAATACTTTCTTGTTTTTTTTCCGGTTGCTGTGATCTGTTTTGAAAGCATCTAGAAGACAAAATAGAATCAGCTTATTAATGTATATTTCAGCACCAAGTAGAGCTTGCTTTTTAGATATTTCTTGATATGCAGAGAAATTTAGAAAGAAAAACCTATGGCAATTCAGAATTCTGTTATTATTCACAAATTTCTGTTTATTTAATTTACATCTCTATGTGACCTATCTGCTCTTAGCATGAAAGAATAATTTCCCAGAATTAAAATATCCATCTTTACAAGTTTTCTTCAATCTAAGTTCATTATGTGAAAGCAGAGACTCAATTCAGCAACTTTTATCAAACACAAAGCCATGAGCTAATTCCTTACTGTCGTGAATAATGAGCAAGACTTTCTAAAGTCTTGCACATTTTCCCCTTCAAAATGTATACTTTTATATCATTTTTGTCAACAATAATTTTCTGATTAAAGTCTGGTTCATCTAACATATCTGACTAGTATTATTATTTATAATTTTAGATTTTGGGGCCTTGTAAGTATTAATAATGTCAAACATCTAGTAAAACCAACTTGTTCTGTGTAATCTGGCTGTCTTATCTTTAAGGGGAATGGCATATAAACTTAATAAAATAAAATAAAAATATTAATGGTCAAACCTAAGTTCTGTTTTTGAGTGTTTCCTGATATTTTAAATTTTTATGTGCACATTGCCACATGATGAACAGCACTGCATATATTCTGTGAAAACAGAAATAAAAACTACTTTGGGTATAGCTTACTATAGGGATCCCCGGCCTATGGGCTGCAGCCCACTACCAAGTCATGGTCTTTTCTCAACCGGACCACATGAGTGGCAGACTGGCACACACATTTGCAGACCCGCTCATGCAAGTGGCAGGTGCTGGCATTCACAGCCCCACTTGCACAAAAGGTGCCCCAAAGGCTTTTCTCTTGCGTGAGTGGATCCATGCATGTGCATCAACCTGCTGCTTATATTTTACCCTCCTCCCAGTTACCCTTTCCTCCCATCCTAGCTGGGCCACCAAGCTGCCTGCACCCGATGCTCCAAAAGCAGAGCAATGAAAGCAGAGGCTGAGCAGGACGAGCACGCCTTGCTCAGCTTTACTGTGTTACTGAGGCTGCCTGTGCAGGACATGCAATCTGCTTTTGGATCATTTGGAAGCCTCAATCAGTCTGAAGGAGCACAAACTGCACTCCCAAAGGCTTCTGTTCTCTGTGCCAAAAGGCAAACTCCATGCCAAAAGGCAAACAAAAGAAAGGCTTTGGGGTTGTGTGATCTTGTGCTCCTTCAGGCCTTCTGTTCCTTTGCAAAAGCTTTTGGCGCAGAGAAGCTTGAAGGAGTCAAGACCACTCCAAAGGCTCTTCTTCTCTCTTGCTTAACTGGAGCAGTGCATGTGTGCGTGCTGCTCGCATGGTTCAGCCCCCTCCCCCCCCCCAACAAGCCAGGCTGCCAAGCCTCAACGGTTGAGGCCCGCTGGTTTACTAAGTTCTGTGTATGTCTCCCTTAACACATATCAGCTTTTTTAAAACATTGTTTTTACAAGCAAGTCCCATATATTCCTCTATTATTTTCTGTACAGAATTAGACTAGGATAGTCATGTTTTGGGTAACCATATGTTCTGTGTACATGGTATGTAATGCCTAGTTAATATATGCACTAATTACTATATGATATGGGAGAACTATATTATAAATAAGTAATAGTAATCTGCAGGAGATACACGTCTAAAACTGCAATCTAGATAAGACATTATATTGTACAGTGCTGTAAAAAGTATAGCTGTCTTAACTCCCACATTAAAAAATTGCTTTTTTACAATGATTGCAAGTATGGAGAAAAAATACAGTGCATAAGCATGCTTTAAGTAGTGTTAAACCATGTTTACTTATTGTGCCTCAGCAGCTTCAGTCTGTGTCATCCTATGGATGCATGTGGACTAAAAACGCTATTCGTCATTTTCATTCTGGTGTTGCATATTTTGTATCAAAAGGATGTGATATTGCTTAACTTAGATTTGAATAAGATTATATAGCAAATGCATTCCCATTTCCTTATATTGATGTGTATGACATTGGTCAAATTATAGACCACCATCAAAATATAATTTATTTTTGGAAGATTATGTCTCACTAAATTATTTTAGCTGCCACAGAAACTTAATTCCTAGTAGTAAGGAGATACAATACCATATTAAAATAGGAGAACCTATAAAAGTGTAGCAACCACATGCACATTCTTATTTTCATTACATCATTTGTATCATTTTGAAACTTGTAAAGTAGTGAATCTTTTAAGATGAAAATCCCTGAGAAATGGAATTTGTGTTTAGTGATGTGTCTACTATTCAGCTGTTTTCAATGCTGATATATTTCTGATCTCAGTTTAAGATTTTGGTGTTTTTATTGAAGCTTTGAATGACATCAGGATAATACATCTTTAAAATATATCTTTCCATATGCGCCTGCTCATATTTTCTAATGATTCTTGGTGGGCATCTTCTAGATCAGGTGTGGGCAAACTTTTTGACTCGCTGGCCAAACTTTTTGACTCACGGGCCACAATGATGGGCTCCCCCTCCCCCAGCCCCACCCTTACTCCACCTCTTGCAGCCCCCCCTTACTCCCCCTCCCTCAGCCCCCCATCCCCCTTACTCCCCCTCCTGCAGCCCCCCCTCCCCCACGTGCCTTTGCAGGCGTGGGATACCGAACGCAGCAGCCATGGAGAAGAAGGTAAGAGGGCGGTGGGCAGGAGTGGGGTGGCGGGGTGGCAGGGTGGTGCCGCTCCGCAGCGGCAACGCCAGTTCCTCTCCCGCCGCCCAGGTGCTGCTGATGGGGAAAAGTGGCTCCGGTAAGACGAGCATGCGCTCCATTGCGGGATTTAGTTGGCGAAGTGGAGCGCATGCTCGTCTTACCGGAGCTGCTTTTCCTCATCAGCAGCACCTGGGCGGCGGGAGAAGAGCCGGCGTTGCCGCTGCGGAGCCACCCCAGCCCCCCCCCCCCCCCCGCTCCTGCCTGCCGCCCTCTTACCTTCTCCATGGCTGCTGCGTTCGGCATGCCACGCCTGCAAAGACACGCGGGCATCACCGGCCTGTCCCGCTTCGCCGGGCCGCTCCCCGTGGTCCTCCACGGATGGCTCGGCGGCCTCTTCAGTGGGTGAGGGGCCCAGCAGGTGCGGAAGGGCGCAGAGCAGGGACAGCAGCCGCTCCATGTCATCGTCCTGCGCCCGTAGGCCTCACAGGCCCAGCCTCGCGTAGGTTGCTCGCCCTGTGTCAGATGACGCTATGCGCCGATCACCGAGGCAGCAGCACCCAAAGAGCGACCCTCTCGGGCACTCTGCAAGGGAAAGACGGCTGTGCGCGGTGGGAGGGCTTGCTGTTCGCGCGCGGGACATTTCTGGAGAGCTCTGGGACGTGGAAGCCGGATCAGTGTTGAGTGTCAGTGAAGGTGGAACTCCCCAGTCTGCTCCAGAACTAGTTTGGTGGGCCGGATTAAAAAGCCCAATGGGCCGGGTGGGTCCCACGGGCCGTAGTTTGCCAATGTCTGTTCTAGATGCATCCTTCAAGGGTAGTAAAATCAGTAGCTCCACATGAAGACCCTCTGGTAGTGAGACTTTTGGATTACTCTCCTTCTGAAATATTGATTGTCCCTTGAGTTAATACATTTTCAGTGTCAGAAGCTTTTTCTTTCCCCTGGCATATGTACTCTGATTTAAATGGCCATAACTGTGAACTAGTGGGTTTATATTTTGCATTTTTTCTGAACTAATATTAATTGTACTTTGCTATTTGTATTGTACTTTACTACTGTTGTTTGCTTTAAAAAATATAGAAACTTTTAAGGTTATAAATAACTTGTAATCCACTTAAATATATTAACATATTGGGTGGAATGAAAGCGTAATACAAAGCAAATCTAGAGATGGATTGTATTGTAGAAGTTGAATATTTTATAGACCTGAACAATTTCTACGTTAGTTTTACTGCTAATTTATTGAGGGGCACACCTTTAGTTTGATCAGAAGTATTATCAAATAAATTTCAAAAGAGATAAGGTGTCTTTTTTACCTTAATAAAACCTGATTTATGACTTCTTGTAAATGTTAAGCAACTTACCTGTTGTTGGTTTTTTGCAGTATTTAAAAATCTGGCTTGTTTCTGTCTTTGATCACCAGATATATATATATACACAAGAGAAAAGGAATGTTTGCTGGTTACTCTTTTCCACTATAGTTTTTTATAGTATACTGAATAATTTTTCAGTTCTTTAGGAAGGATAAAGTATCTTAATGGGAATGGGAGAGAATGCACTTGCCTATATTGAATGAAGTAATTGTTTATATAGTTAAACTGTTTTCTACCTTAGAAGAAAATTATTAAAATGCAGGACTTGATAGTAACTCACTTCTTTTCCTAAGATTTGTAGAACACAAAAATGGCCATTTTGACAACTTGTTCCTGCCTTATTGCTAGCCATATAGATAACTAACCAAACAGAGTTCTATCATAGGAGGCAAAAATCTTGGTTCCAGATATAGAAAACAATTAGTTATGTTTAAGTAATATCTGAGAACTAAATGCTTGGGGAAGAAAAGTTACATTATGATATCATGATGGAAAATATTGTCCACTGAGACATTTTATCTGACAAGATTAAGTATTAATATAATAAACATAACCCTGACAAGATTAAGTATTAATATAATAAACATAACCCTCACAGATAATGGTGAATGTGTGATTTAGCTATGGATAAATATTTAAATTACATATAAATATATTTCTTCAATCCCTATCATATCAATTTGAGCTATTGCCCAATTTTATTCTTTACCTGCTCTCATAGTTCTAGTTCAAATCTCAGCAGGTAGCAAAACAAACTAAATCAGAAAAGAACTGTATATGGATAGAGTATATATGGATGGAGTATATCAGTGGCTGCTTCATGACAAGCTCTGATTCTGTCATTCTGAGAAATAAAAAGTTTCCAATAATATATGGTTATCATGATCTCTTGAGAATATCATTTTATCAAATTAATAGCTTTCCTATTAAAGCCATTTTAAATGCTGGTTATCTCAGTCTCTAATGGTGAGTCTCTAATTCAACTATGTACTGCAATATGTGAAGAAATTCCTTTTATTTGCCAGATCTCCCATCTTTCTGCTTCACTAAGCTCTAATATTAGAGAGAGAGAATTTCCACCACACCATGAGTAATTTTATATGTTTCTATCATTTTGATATTTACCATGGGATTTTCTGTTGAGTATAGCGTATATCGTAATCATTATCACCTCTTTACAACTAAAATTTAATTTTAATTTTTTTACAAAGATGTTTCAATGATTTCTAGTTTTGTTTTGAATGTGATTATTGCTTTATCTGAAATTTAGCAAATTGGAGCATACCAATATTATTAGCAGAACTACAGACTATGGATGCTATTAAAATGACCTTACTATGATGCATCCTGTA
>JAEANM010012413.1:0-14821 GCA_017656035.1 Myanophis thanlyinensis | reverse complement strand
GAAGGAAGGTAGGAAGGAAGGAGGGAGGGGCACGGCTGGCATTGTGCCCTGGGCCCACACGGGCAAAGGTGAAATCCCTTCCTTTTCCATCCTGACTTCTCGGGTGAGGGGGATGGGAATGGGAATGGGGGGGAGGGGAGGGATGATCTCCTGTCATGTCTCCTATGAGGGAAGGGGGAACCGGGCAGAAAGAGGGTCACGGGGACACCAGCACCCAGCAGTGAGAGAGCCGGGGTGTGTGTGTGTGTGTGTGTGTGTGTGGAGAAGCCTGGCAGCCGCGTCTCCCTCAGAATGACGCGATGCTTGAAAGAGGGAAACGTTCTGATCCCAAAGGATTTCGGCTCCTCGGGGTTTCTGCTCACTGCAGATTAACGTGGCTCTCCTGGTACCAAGAAGCTGCGGCCCCAGGGAAGGTGCTGCTCGGGTGTGGTGGGACCCCAAGGGGGCAGAGGAGCAGCTGGGCTCCCTGCAAGCCCCTCGTGGCCCCTGGAACAGCCTCCCCTGGGGACCCTGCGGCTGGCCCAGCCCTGGGGCCAAACCAGAGTGGGGGGAAAGGGGGGGACAAAGGCTACTCACCCTCCTTTGAACCACGGAGACTTGGAGGGCTCCCCATCATCCGCTTCCTTCCATGGTGGGAAAGAGAGAAAAGGACAGAATTATTCCCCAGCCAGCAGGTTGAAGGGAGGCACCCACCGAGGAGATCCATGCATAGAAACACAGGCAGGCACTCCATGGCCAGCGGTGCACAGCAGGGATGGGGGGGCGGGGGGGGGCTGATGGGAGACACTGGTGTGGACACGAGGGAAACAGAGCGGGTTCGGTGCAAGGGGGGGGGGAATTTCCTCTATAATCTCAGCCTGCCAAGGGTAAACTTTTCGCTCAGGTTGGTGAGCCCGATGGGAGGACACCACGCACGTCCACTGAAGCCCCCCAGCGGCCCCCTCTTTGCAAAGCCCCCAGGGCCCTTGGGGAAGAGGCCAGAATTGCCCCTCCAACTGGTCTCTTGTACCCGCAGCCCCAGTGGCCCCTGCACGCTTCTTCAGGAAGGGCTGTGGGGCACTGGCAGAGGCCCAGGGGAGCCCAAGGCCTCACCCAAGAGGGCAGAACCTGGCAGTCCAGGCCTGGGTAGGCCTGCCAAGACCCTGAGCTCTGGGGGCTTTGCATGCGTGGCAGTCAATGGCCGGGTGATTCAGCCACCGGTCACCCTCCGGAGCAGCCCCGGATACCCAAGACATCACGGGCATTGCCTGCCCTCTCCTGGCACAGGACCCCTGCCAAGGGCGACCTTCCAAGCACGGGAGCAGCCGCCTCTGCAGGTCACAGCTGGCTCTAGGCAGGGCTGGGAGAAGGGGAGGGGGTCTCTAGCCCCTAAGGAAGAGGGCATGGACGAGGTCTCCTCCTCTTCCTCCCCCAGGACCAAGAGAAGGTGCAAGGGGGGGGGGCTGCTGGTGCACCAGAGCAATTCCCTTCTCTGGGGTCTCCAACCTTGGCAGCTGTAAGAGCTGTGGACTTCAACTCCCAGAATTCCCCAGGCAGCATAGCAAGGTGGAGACGGTGGCTGGCTGGGGAATTCTGGGAGCTGAAGTCCACAGGTCTTACAGCTGCCAAGGTTGGGCACCCCTGCCCTACGCAGAGCGTCCAAGCAGCGTCTGTCTCCAAAGCAAGGAGTTGCTGCTGCTAGAGGAGAGCTGGCTTGGAAGTTGTCGGAAAGAGGGACCATCAAAGCAACCCCCCTCCCACCCCACCCCACCCCACCCCACCCCCGAGCGGGACCCACCACCCCCACACAGCCGGCTCACAATGGCCACCATCTCCACTTGCTCTTCCACGGAGGCAGCAAATGAGACAGGCCAGCTAGCAACATAAATTGGCTTTCTCCTCCCTCCCCCCAATCACTGGCCCCCCACCCCAATTTGGCCTCCAGCATTCTAGTCCACCACTGGCTGCAGTTCTGCTGGACATAATCTGAGCTCCTGCCAACGTCTCCATCGCAGAGAGCAAACCTTCTTCGTGGCACCCTTGCACTTGGCGCCAACCTATTTGCAGAATAATCCAATTTGCAGGAAATCACCCCGGCCTTTCCCGCTCGAAGAATACGGCTCCTGCTGGCTTGGCAGGCCCCCCCCCTCCCACCGATGGCCGTCTTCCAGGTATCATTCTGCCCCTTTCACATCCAGCAGGAAAGAGATTACAGGAAAAGAGGAGGGGTTCTGGCTTTTTGCCTTGAAATGTTTTGGCTGCCACCAAATGGCCCGAGGCGCTGCCCCTCTCCCCCTGCTGCCCCCCTCCCCTGGGCCAGAGACAGGTGTGAAAAAGACCCTAAGGGGATGCCTCTCCCCTATTCACAGCCAAGGCCAAAACGTTCATGCCAGAATTTCTGAGTCTGGCTGGCACTGCCCGCTGCACAAGCCCTGGTGTGCCTTTGGCCCTTCAGGAAGGAAGGAAGGAAGGAAGGAAGAAAGAAAACAGAGGCGACATCAGCTGAAGCGGCTACCTTTTTCCAGCTGCTCCTTTGTGGCTCCAGTGGCAGATGAACCGGGGCATTGTCCCCAACTTATCTGCCCCCCAACCCATGGGGTTGTCTCCTGGGGAAAATGGGGTTGGGGGGGCCTAAGGAGCACCAAGTCCTGACTGCAGACAGAACCAAATGAGGAATTTGCAGGATCTCCTACCGGACGGGGCTTTGGGGCGTCAGCTGCCTTTGCAAATGAAGGGGACCTCGGTGCGGAAGGGCAGACCTGTTGGGCACTGGGGGGGGGGGAGGGCTCTTTGTGCCCACAATTTTCTGATGCCAGAAAGCGAGAAATCCCTCCCCCACACACACCTGGGGCAAGGGGTCCTCTTTTTCCAGCCTTTCAAAGAAGCAGGTTTTGCTCATTTGCCAGAGAGTCTCTCCTCCCAGGCTGGTGATGTTTATGTTTCTTTCTTTATCTCTTTAAATAAGGGGCCTTTGGCGGCCATTCCAGCAGGTTCCTTCCAGAGGTTGGGGCAGAGAAGCAGGCCGGACGGGGATCCCCCTCTCTGCAGGGCTCCCCCAGCCTTTCTGTGTCATGCAGCACCCTTGTCCTCTTTGGGAACTGGGCTGGGGTGTGTATGCGTGCGCACATGTGAGACGCAGGGCTCTCGGTCAGGAATCTTGGCTCCTCTGACAGGCCAAGGCACCAGGCAGTCTCTGTCCGGGTCAGCCATGCCTCCAGAAGCCGGCACATGCCTATCCCACCCCCTCCCCAAACACATCAAGCCTCAGCCAAAGCAACTCGGGGGGGGGGGGGCACATGCAAGAACGACACACACACACCAGAGTCCGTCAGAAACACACAAAGGAGAGTCAATAACCTGCAGTTCTCCTCTGCTTCTTTCTGGAAAGGAGGAGGAAGAAAAAGCAGAGAGGAAAGGAGAGGAAACATGGTTAGTGGAACACGTATTGCTTGCGGACGAAGCCTGGCGAGCGGAGCAAACTTGCACAGCCGTGTTGCCCCCAATCCCCGGAATGTCACCCAGAGTCCCCCTCTGGGCGGGGAGGACCAGCTGGTGGAGAGGCAGCGGCTCCTCTTGGCCTTTCCGTGGCGACCTCGCTTATTGTTCATTTGCTTCACCTTTTGATAAGGACAAGCCAGACCGAATCCTTCCCCTGAAAGGGAGAGAACGCCACCCCACGCAGCTCCTGGCACTGGGCCAGGGATCCCACTCGAGTCTCCCCCTGGATCCTATCAGTAACCGTGGGGTGGGAGAAGCCCTGAGCAAGGCAAGTCTCCAGGGAGGCTGTGGCTGGGATGGGCGAGGAGGGATGGCCGACTATGGACTTCAACTCCCAGAAGGCATGAGCCAGGAATTCTGGGAGTTGAAGTCCACTGGCCATAAAGTGGCTATACTTGCCCACCCCTGGTTTAGGGTCGGATACTGTGACTAACAGAAAGTCCAGATCGTTGTGTTATGCCAGAGATCCCCTCCCCCAGCCTTCTGGAAGGGTCCGAAACTGATGTCAATGGATGTCAGGCTCTGATGGCAGGTCAGGAGTTGTGAACCGATGTCCTGGCCAGCGCTGCCCTGTCCCTCTGGCTGCTCTGCCTGGTGTGCAGCTCAGAGTCCGTTTTCACAGGTTTGACTTTGGTGCCACCTGGCTCCAGACTGGGTCTGGGTGGGAGTGGGTGGGTGGGGGGCTGCATCATAGAGTAGAAAACCCAAAACAGACGTCCAAGGTAGACGCTTTAAGAAGGAACTTTAGCCAACAGTAACAGATCCAGGCAAAACTCTTTGGTTTTACCTGCAGAGATACAGTAGGTCCCGGCCTCCGAACTGAAGCAGCTGGAGCAATACACCTTTGGCCAAAGGGCCTGGTTGAAGGAGAGTGGGGATTCCCACCCCGCCCAGGACGGAGGGGGATGCTGGGCTGAACCTCTGCGGAGACCCTCAGTCCTCCAGGTCACGGCTGTCCCGAAGGAGCTTTCTTTCCAAAGGCAACAGGATTTCCTTGGCTTTTTCTCAAAGACGTTTTGCTTCTCATCCAAGAAGCTTCTTCAGTTCTGATTGAATGCTGGGGAATGGAAGGATGACCGCAAAGAATATAAATCCTTCGGTTCCCCACCATTCAGTCAGTCAGAACTGAAAGCCATGAGAAGCAAAATGAGAAAAAACAAAGGAAGTTCAGTTGCCTTTTGAAAAAGCCCTTTTGGCAGAGCTGCTTAGCCGGTTCTGGCCAGGCCTGCTTCAAATAAGCTGCTCTCTCCCCCCCCCCCTTCCTCTTCTTCCCAAACTCCACCTGAACCAGATGCTGCAAGCACCCCTCCCTCCCCCAATCTGCACCAGGGCTGTGACCATCCACGAGATGCCCAAACCCATCGGGCACCACTAAGGAGACCAAAGAAGGAGTCTGAGAGCAAATGTGGCCGAGGAAAGGGAGAAGACCCGGCGTCCATACCTTTAGGGCAGCCACCTGTGGCTAAACAACCCCGGGATGCAGGAAGGGAGACGATTTGTAGCTCGGGGTTAAATTGTGGGGTCCTGGGTGCTCTCTGGGCTTGGTTGTCTTCCTGCAGAGGTTTCATTGCCCAGACAACTACAGGTAACATAACCGGTGCTAGTCGGATGATGATGATGATGATGATCACTAGCACTGATGATGTCCCCTAGTCGGGTCATGAAACGTCTGCAAGGAAACAGCCAAGCTCAGAGGGAGCTCCAGGACCCTCAGGATGTGTGCTTGGCCTGCAACAAGCCAAAGAGGCAACAGGATTAATCCAAGGAAGTCAAAGGAGTCTGACACTCGCACAAAGCGGCAACGGAAGAGAAACCCCGGCCAGGGGAAACGCAAAAGGACAATTTCTCAGCAAACATCTGAAGGCTCCAAATCCATCTACGTGGGGCAATCAAGCTCTTGGTGTTTGGGGGGAGAGGGGAGGGGAGGAATCCATGGTGCTTTGGGTTTGCCTCTTTCCTCCACCTGCACCTGCCCTAACTCCTCCCCACCCCCACCCCAATGCAGAGTTTCCCAATTTCGTGGGGGGGGGGGAAGAGTTTGGGTTCCAGGTGTCTCGGGGCAGACCTGCCATCGTTCTCAGCCAGCCACTCAAACCCAATGTCCCCAAAGGCGCCGGAAAGAAGCGGCGGAGAAATAAATCCTGCGAAAAACGTGCTGTGCCAACAAGACATGCGAGCCCCGGGTTCCCTGTCATTCCCAGCCAGCCTTCTGCAGGTGGGAAAGCGAGGAAAGCAGCCGGAGGCTCTCCAGGATCTGGCACGGGCCCAGCGAGTCCGAGGCTCCTGGAGTGGCCTGTGGAGGTCAGAGGGCCCAGCGTTGACGTGTCAGGTGTCCTGAGCGAGAGGCTCAGCAGCTCTTTGCCCCTGGGGAGTTTTAGCAGCGGTAGCATCTGCCTACGTCAAGAGGATGATGCGGGGGGGGGAGGAGGAGGGGGCCCTCCAGGCTTCGTGGGAAGAGATTTCTCTCTTTCAACATGAATGGATGTAGTGATGGATGCATGTAGTGATGGATGCATGGATGGAGGGAGTGATGTATTGATGGATGGATAGAGGGATGGAGTGATGTATTGATGGATGCATGGATGGAGGGAGTGATGTATTGATGGATGGATGGAGGGATGGACTGATGTATTGATGTATTGATGGATGGAGGGAGGGAGGGAGGGAGGGATGTACTGATGGTTGGATGACATTATGCTCATCTCCCAGTCCCCGGACGACAAGGGAAGAAGCATGTGCTTCTAACAGGCGCCTCAGCTGCTACAGCTTCCCCTCCTCCGGCCACTGTGCACCCCACCACCGCATGGCAGCTTAAAGGACAGCCTTCACCCAAACCTCTGGCAGGGATCTTAAGGTGCCCGGATTTAGGCGGAACTGGGAACGCTCCGCAACACTTCCCTGCTTTCCTTGTCTCCGTGCTGGGCACAATCACCAAGGGTGGATTTCCGGGCCTCTCTCCCGCCTTTGAAGCACTCTGCCAAGGGCAGCACCCCCACCGTCGCTGGGGCCTGCAGTGAGCCTCCTGGGTCCAGCACAGCCTTTCCCCAAAAAGTTACCTGGGAACCAAACTAGAGCGGGGGGGTGGGGTGTCTTCCCTTGGCTCCTTTCCAGGCCCCTTTTGTGTCATCCTGGCGGGGGGGAGACACTCCTCCCTTCCAAGGCTGCCAAGGAAGGCATCCACACAGGGAACTGGGGCAGTCCAGGGAAGGGGCGAGGCAGACACAGGCCAAGCCTCGTTCCACCTCTCCGTCTGCCCCCTTCCTCCTGGCCAAAGCAGCAGAAAGGCTGCAATCCACACCTCAAGAACCCCCTCCCCAATCACTCGGTTGCCAGCTGCTAGGCTTGGGGGGACCCTTCTCCCTCCAGCCCCCCAGGGAACCTCTGGCCTTGAGGCCCAACCACGTCAGTTTGGTCTGGGGCAGAACGTGGTTTGTCTGGTCCCTCAAGGAACACGTTGGCAGGGAGAGGAAGGGAGGTTATTAGTCACACGCAAAGGGGTTTTCCCAAGCAGCCCACTGCAGCTCCCCTTGCCAAGACCAGGCCCTGGGACGGGGTAGCTAAGGCTCTTTCTCACCCACCCTAGGCTGGCCCAGAGCCAGAGAAAAGGGCCAGAGCTCCCTCGGACAGACCGCTCTGGGTCTTGGCATTGTCTCAAGAGTTGCCTTTGTGCTTGTGGGCAACTCTTCAGCTCCCTTTTACCAACCTGCAAGGCGCCCCTCCCGGCCACTACAGAGCAGGAGGGGGAAAGCATTCGGGAGGGGTCTCAAGGGGGGCCCTGTACCTGCAGGCGTCTCCTCGGCCGAAGTCCAGCTCGTCTCCTGGGCCAGCTCCTTCAAGCACCTCCGGCGCATTTGCCTTTTCTCCCGCAGGACATTTTTGAAGTTGTTGATGCATTTGTTCAAGTAAATGGTCTCTGCACACACCTTCTCGAGGCTCAGGGGTCTCTGCCCAGGAGGGTCTGCTGGCTGGGAAGGCTCAGAGGGGAAGGGCTGATCTGCACACACCCCGGAGTCCACGGGGGCCACCGCAGGAAGGGCAGGCGCCTCCTCAGCAGAGGGGGAGGTGCTCGGGAGGTGCCTCTGCGGGGAGCCTGCACTGTCGCAGCTCAGGGCCGTGTTGGCCTGGCTCTCCGAAGACAGGCTGGGCGGGCTCTCGGCAATGGTTTCCATGCTGGTGTGCGCCTCTGACACTGGCTCGCTTGCCGCGGGGAAGCTAGAATCACTTCCGAGAACGACCTCCGAGTCGGCCGTCTCCAACTTGTGGAAGACCACCTGCAGGGCGGACCGGAAATGGCCGAGCGCCTTCCCCAGCTTGTTGGTGTAGAACCTCATGTCCACCAGGTCAACATTGCCCTGCGAATGCTGGAGGAAGAACTGGGAATTCTCCAAGACGTCCCGGAAGACGTGATCAGTGGGATCCTGCTCATTCAGGTCGATCTCGATCATGTCCTTGAGCGTTTCGCTGTTGCCTGTTAACTTGTGCATGGTGGTCTCACAGCCCGGCAGGACCACGTCCTTGGGGGGTGCCTCCTCCTCCTCTTCCAGATTGACCTGCTGAGGACTGAGAGCCTTGAGAGTAGCAACCCCACAGTCGGTCTCCGTGGCACCTGGAATTGCCCCTCCTGCTTTGCCCACGCCTGTGGGAGAGGGGGAGGAGGAGGGGGAGGAGGGGTCCTTGGCTACGTTCTCAGCCTCTGAGCCATGGCCCCTTCCTTTCTCCGGAGCAGCCTCCAAGCCTCTGAGACTTAAGAGTTCCCCCAAGGGCCAGGACTTCCCCATTTGGTTTTTTGAGACCTCCAGAAGCTTTTGGGGGGCTTCGGAGACACAGGGGGAAGTGTGGTTTTTGTGCAACGTCTGTTCGCTGCTGATGATCTGTACGACCCTCCCCACTTTTTCCTCAAGTTCAGAAATCAAACTGCTCTTCTTCGCTAAAGTGGACTTTTGTGGCAAGCCTGCCCTCTCGCCTACGTGGAGCGGATGGTTCTCGTGGCTTTGCTTCTCGCGCCTAGCCTGGCAGTTGTCCTTCCGGAGCGGAGCACCCCCATCCCTCTTCCCTCCTTCTCCCTGAGGGTCAGGGAAGTCCCAGGCCTGGGGTCTCAGGCCAGAGGACGGCAACACGGCCAGCTGCCCGCCGAGGCTCACTGGGCCGTGCTGCTCAGCAATGGTTATTCCTGCGTTCTGCAAGAGGATGGACTTCTGGAGGATGAAGTCTCGGTGCTCGGCCGTGGCGAGTTTCACAACCGCAGGGCGAGGTGCAAATGGGACCCCCGTGGACGCCCCCGATCTATAAGCCTCCTTGATGTTCTTGCTGCGCTGGAGGCCGTTGAAGCAGTGATACTCGGACAGGAAGCGGCAGACAATTTCCTTTGTGTTCTCCCCCTCCTGCTCAGGGATGCCATAAAAGTACAACACTGGCTCCTTGGTGGGGGCCCCAACAAAGGCCCCTGGGCCCCTCAGCACAGTGGAGGCTTTGGTGGTGGTTCCGCCGCTACTCTGCAGGCCCTCGATCTCGCTCAAGACGGAGTCCACACAGCTGGACACTTCGTCCACTGACCCCTTGATCAGGGTGAGGTGCTGCTGAAGTTCTGCAATCTCGGTCTGAATGCGGCTTATTCCTTGCAGCTCTTTCACAATGTAATCAATGACGTCGGCAGAGCGGTCTCTGGTCCTGGCGGGGCAGGCGGGCTTACTCAGGAGAAGAGATTCCTCCTCGGCAGCTGCCCCACACCCTGTGCCAATGCCTGGCACTTTGGGGCTCTTGTCCAGCTTCCCGGGGTCCTCCGAGACCGGCCCCTGGGGCTCCCTCTTGCGGGAAGCCTTGGCACATCCATCCTCACCCTGACCTGCCTCCCTGCAGCCGCTGTTCTTCTCCGGGCTGGCAGGGAAGCCCACCGCAGAGACCTTCCGCTGGAGCTGGCAGGCAAAGGGGGCTGCTTCCGTCTCCATTAAGGGGAGCAGCGGGTGCTGCTTCTGGCCCAGGGGGAGCTCCCGGGGCGCGGCTGGGAGGAGCTTCTTCATCTCCCCAAAGAGCTGGCAAGAGCCGGGAAGAGTCTCCGCGTAGCCGAGTTTCCCGACACAGAGGCAATCCTCACTTCTGCTAACGGGCATAATCAGAGGCCAGCCTGGTCCTCACTCTCTCTTCCAGGAGGCTACAGAGCAGCCAAGGGCCGAGCCCCTCCCTGCCCAGACAGGCGGCACTTGTGGGCAGAGCTTCCCATGGCCCAGAAGGTGGCTGTCGAGAAAAGGGACAGAAACATGGGATGCTGGTCAGGGGAGAGCACACACACACACACACACACTAGTGTTGGCTATAGAATCAACCAAACTGCAAGTCGTGTTTTGGAAGCATCCTGAAACACAGAGGGGCTGTTTGCTTTAGCTGAACTCCTACAGTCCATTCGTCCATCCCTGGCGCTGACCCCCCATGCTTCATCCTCCTTGACCCAGCTCTCTAAAGGAACCTTCTCCTCCTTTTCACTACCAAGGCTGGGGGGGGGGGGGGCGGTTTGAGTTCCAACTCCAAGCACCAGTTTTGCCTGTGCTTTTCCCTCCCTCCCTCCCAGATACCCTACTCTGAGCACTAAAACGGTTGGACACTTCCTTTCTCCTTCAAGGATGGTCGCCCTGGGAGGCCTCGTCTGCACCCCAGGTCATCCGGGGACCCCCCCAGTTCCTGCAGGCAACAGGACTCCTCTTTATCCTTTCAGGGAACTTGCTAACCAACTGAGAGTAAATTAAAAGGAATCCACAAAAGCCCCTTAGTCCTCCTTGCTTGCTGAGTGAGATCCATGAAGGTCAGCCAAATGCACCCGCCTCCCTTTTGGGGGGGGCCCTCCCCGCCTTTCTTCCCCACCTCAGATATGAAATGGAGCTCCTGAAGGACGAGGATCCGAGGATGGGCCCAAGTGAGGGCAGCACCCAGATCTTTTCTTCTGCTGTACCAACTCTGGCTGGCACAGAACCAGGCGAGCTCTAATCTGGATCCGCTGCAGGGCCCTCACCACGTCCTGCACAATACATATAAATATATGTATGCAAATGTGTGTGTGTGTGTGTGTGTGTGTATTCAGGATGCTTTTCAAAGAACAGAGACTTTGTAAATTCCAACTGGACACGCTCAAAATGTTCAGGCGTCAAAGAGCACAAAATCTGAGGGCAATTCGGCTGTCAGGCTCTGGAGGGGCGTCAGGAAGAGATCTCCCACGACAGCCTTTCCAATGGCTTCCCAAGAACAAGATCCTTGACTGATGGGCTGATTGACAGGTCCAGTGTGCCTCTCCGCCTCGGTCACCAAAATAGCCCAAGGCAGCTGCCATTGTTAGAGGTCACAACAGGACAACAAAAGGAAAGTGGCAGAAGCAGTAATGTACGCAGCGCACTGGGCTATTAATAAGACACGAGTACCTATCGTTACACAGTAGTATGCTAATAGGGTGCGTTCCTAGGGCCGTAAGAGGTGGAATTCCTTCATCTAGGAAAATCTTGTTTTATTTATGCCAATAATTTACATGGCCACCTATCTCACAACACCCAGGTGATCGGATGGCATTTCAAGACTAGAAACCCAATAACTGCAAAACCCAAATGCCCAAAGTAAGCGGTCCCATGTGGTTGTAAAACCACACCAGCAACAACCGGGCCAGCCTAACTCCTAGCCTAAACCAGGAGAGACAGCAGAGCTTCAGAGCCTGATGAAAGGCTAACAGGGTCAGGCATCCATATTGCCAGGCATGGGGTGGGGGGCTGTTCCACAGGGGAGGCACAGCTCCTGGGTCCCACAGGTGACACACAGAGGTGCCACAGTACATACTCCTTGGTACTCCTGGTGGGGTGAGCAGGACCAGTGGGAGAAAGGCAGCTCTACAAACTTCCTAGCCCTGGTCCTGTTTTGTAAGTGGCAACCAACACCTCGACTCGTACCCAGAAGCCAGTGCAGCGCGTGGAACGGTAGTGTTACGTGGCTATAGCAAGTGGTGCCAAGCACTGCCCACGCCGCCACGTTCGGGGCCAGCTGCAGCTTCTGACTGCTCCTCAAGGGCAGCCCCATGTGCGGCACGTTACAGTACTCCAAAGGGAAGGTGACTAAGACGTGAGTCACCACAAGCAAGACAACGGCTGGCTTGCGCAACTGATGGGAGATGAACATCACCTAGTCAACAAAACACACACTCCAGGCGTGAGTTTGGTCACTGCCTTCTGCATTCGCTTGAGCTTCTGAGCACTCTGGATTATAGTAAGAGGACACTAAATTGGTCAAGAGTAGCCAGCTGGTTTTCTCAAAGAAGCAGCACCACACCCTAAAGAACTCTCCAACCGTGGCAACTTTAAGACTTGTGGACTTCAACTCCCAGAATTCCCCAGCCAAAATTGAAGTCCACAAGTCTTAAAGCTGCCATGGTTGGAGACCTCTGCTCAGGCAGACTTTTACCTTCATGCATTGCCAGTGTGCCTCTAGCCTCAGGGCTTCACAGCTACCCGAAGCAGAGAGCAACAACACATGGGGAAGATTGTGGAGAGTTTCCACCACACACAATTAGGCCTGTAGTACATTCTAAGCCTTCTTTATCCATTTGCCACAGATGCCACATTGTGGCCCTCATGCAATGGGATGGGGGGCAAGCGTGCCAATGCTTGTCTTTGAAACTGGCACCCCCTGCATTCCCCAAAGGCCACCTGGTCCCCCATTTCTAGTCCGCTGGGTGTAGGAGATGACCAGGCTGAGCTGGAGGGAGGGGTCAGATGTTCCATCAGTCTCGAGTCTCTTTGTGCCCGCAAGAGATCCAAGTCCAGTCGATTCTTATCTATTGCCAGTTTGCTTTGAGCATCACTAGTTCAGATGCTTGTAGAGCGCTTCAGCATAGAACCAACTTGCATTCATGTGAACTGCCTGGGCTGCCTTGACTTCTAGCACTTGACCCTGAATCTTGGACCCGGTCTTTCTCAGAGTCACTTTTTTCGGGGAGCAGCAGTAAATAGAGTAAGAGACTCCAGTGAGGCAAAGTCTCTCTGGTGATGGGGCACACGGCTTAGGAAGGCCAGCCGTCGGGGTCTCCATCCAGGCCCTTCCCTCTTTCTGCTGCTGCCCGAACGCCCCGTGACTGCGGTCGTTCGAGTGGAGGTGGACGATCCCGTACCCTTCCTTCTTCCGTATCTCTAGCAGGGCTGTGCTTCCGTGCCCCAAGAGGGCCGTGCCAGGGCCAGGCTCCCACAGAAAGGACGCTGGGAGATGGGGAGGAAATATCGGGATTTATTAAGGACTCATTCTCTGGTCAGGCCGTTATCCATTTTCTTTTTTGATCAAAAAAATACATGGCCAAAAACCATGGAAGTTTGGGAAGCCTTCGTGGGCTGCCTATGGCCTTCAAATGTAGCCCCCAGACCTAGCCCTGCCTGCTTGCCCCACAAAGAAATGCCCCCCTTTTCTTCCCGGATGGGAATTCCCGTGTTGTGGAAGAATATAGCAATTTTAGCGATGCAGACGATGCACCGTGTTTTATAGATAGATAGGCCAGAAAGACCCTTCTCTACGAAGACTTCATTCCCCTGAGAGTTCCACTGATGCCTTGGATGGATCTTATTTGGCGCCATTGGCCTTCGGGGTTCTTCTGCCCTCTTGAAGCAAAGGCCGCCGGGATTCCTTTGGTTTGCCCGCTCATCACAATCCCACAATTTCCAGGAAGCTTTCCCTACCAATCCATCAGAACCTCAGAAGGAACAATTATCTAGGTGGATGGATAGGGATGCTTCTGAGCAGGAGGGAAGATAAATGCGATACGGATGGGTTTTAATTCCAAGGGAAGTTATATTTTTAAATGTCATCCTATTTTCACTCCTTCGCATTATTTTAAGCAAATCTATCTGCCCCGCAGCCATTTTCTTGGCAGGGTCAGCCTCTCTGAGCCATAAATTATAGCTGCCTGCAGAGAAAGGTAGATTTCATTTTTCACACTTTCGGAATAACTATTGAGCACTTATTGCATCTTTGGTTTCTAGCTGGAATAATTTCAGAGCTCTGCTCTTCTTTGGACTCAACTGAAAATGCATTGTTAACCAAATAATAGAGTTGGAAGGGACCTTGGAGGTCTTCTAGCCCATCCCCTGATCAAGCAGGAGACCCTATACCATTTCAGACAAGTGGCTGTCCAGTCTCCTCTTGAAGACTGAGTCCTGAGGGAGAGGGGGCAGTATATAAATTAAATTAAATAAATAAATAAATTAAATAAATAAATAAAACCTCCAGTGATGGAGCAGCACCCACGGCTTCTGAAGGAAAATCCTTCCGCTGGTTAATTGTTCCCACTGTCACACGGTTTGTCCTTAATTCTAGTTTGCGTCTCTCCTCGATTAGTTTCTAGCCATTGCTAGATTAACCACCATTGAACAGATACAGGCCTGGTTAGCCACTGGCACCCAACAAGAACACGTCAATAACTCTGCACGAAGCCAACAAGGAATGCTGGAGGGTGTTTGGCAGGGCTCCATTTTGGGCTCCGTGTGGCCAACAGATTGTTAAATGACTCTGATGAGGGGGCAGGAAATACGGTTAGCAAATTTGTGAAAGACACAATGATGGGGGAGGGTGGAAAGAGAGAGTAAATCGAGATTTGGGTCATTCCCGACAGGCTGGAACAGTGGGCAGAAACCAGCAAGATGAATCTCAACAGGGAGAACGAAAGACGTGGAACATTAGGGCAGGAAGAATGGAAGTCGCACACCCAGAACGAGAGAGAGGGGGGTGGGTGGGGGGGGCTTCAGTCAGCTGAGCCTCTGAAGGGGACCCGGCTGTCTTGGGGGGGGGGGGAAATGAAATGCTGAAGGTGAGTCAACCCCATTAGCCCCCAAAACCAGGCACAATCCTTAGCTGCATCGACAGGACACAACAAATGTGTACTGTCCCACCGCTTCTCTCCAGCCCGCACTGGTGATCAGGCTGCCCCAGAATCCTGCACCCCGTTTTGAGCATCACGTTTTTAGAAGTGAGAACCTGGAAGGCGTCCCCAGGATGGCAAGCAAGAGGAAAAGAGGGGGTGGGGGGTCCTGAAAGGAAAAACGCAGGAGGAAAGGTTGGAGGCACCAACCGTGAGAAGAAGACGTGCTAGCTGTCTCTGAGCATCTGAAGGGCTGTCAAAGAAGAGACGGAGCAGGATTGTACCGTCACTCCAGGGAACAAGGAACGGGGGGGGGGGGGGTAGGAGGCACTTTAAATGATAGGAAAGCAGATTTTAGCTGAACATCAGCAAGAATCTCCTCACGTTAAGGGCTGCTCAACAATGGGCCAGTAGCAAACTCTGTTTTGCTGATGATGTTGAAACAGGAGTCTTCAACAGCCACTTATTTTGTGTGTG
>JAEANM010012412.1:0-14822 GCA_017656035.1 Myanophis thanlyinensis | reverse complement strand
TGTGTGTGTGTGTGTATAAAGATATATATTATCATTTTAATAGTTTATTGAAAATATGAGGGTACCAAAAGTGATAATATGACAAAAATGCATGTTAACACTGGCACAACATATATAGCATACAACAGTTCATCAGATGTTAATCAGACTGCTATACTATAAAAAAAAAAAGTCTAATACCAGTATGAAATACCTTTGTGTAATAATAGAAATAATTATAATTAACTACGAAATACATTTTTTCAGTTAACTACAAATAGTTTTCTATTGATCAATGACCTACCATTTGATCAGTTGGTTAGTTTTGGCTACACTGTATAACCCATCTCAGTTTACTGCATAAATCTATAGCACACAAATTATTTTGCCATGACATGCAGCATACGAAAACAGATATTGAAATATCTGCATTGTTTTTATCTGAAAGTTTTAGACTGATTAAAAAAACAGAATGTGTAGGATAGATTTGGAAGCGATGGAGAATTCACAACCCTTCCTTTCACTTGATAAAGCATTTTTAAAAAGGAAGGAAATATTTCCTAAGTTAAAAAAGAAAGAGCTTGTCTGGAAAAAAAAACTTGTAGATACTAAACCTCTTCTACAAAAGGGTACTGTAATACAATATTGATATGACAAAGACTTCATTCTAGGGCTGAGATTTTAAAATTTGTTAAACCTATCCAAGCCAAAAGTGAGCATTTCAAATTATAGTAGATAGAAAAATATTTTTAAAATGTGTTTTCCCTTTTTATCAGAAACTCAGTGCTTATACCTTGTATACTTTTAAAAAGATGAAGCCAAATTCAAATATTTTAATAGAAACTACTATTCTCCATAAGAATGCTACGTATATATCCATGTTGGCAAACCTATGGAACACATGCCGGAAGCGATACGCCAAACCATCCCACGAGCTCTCCGGCATGCCAAACCGTCCCACATGCCACGTGCAGCCCTGCTGGCTCCTCATCCCATTCTTGCGCACCATCACATGCCAACCAGCTGGCTCCGCATCCCGTTCTTGTGCATTGTGCGCCAGCCAGTTGGCTTTTGCAGCGCGGGAGCACCAAAACCCAGAAATGCAGCATCCCAGTGCGCACGCATGCTCTGAGAGCCTAATGTCTTGCTTCTGGTATGCTCATGAGCAGCTGTTCATTGCGCGCACATGCGTGCCGCGCTGTGATGCTGTGCTTCTGGGTTTTGGCCCAGCTGGCTAGCATGCAACAGTGCATAAGAACAAGATGTGGAGCCAGCTGTGCATGTTTTGCGGGACGGTTTGGCGTGCCTTTTCGCCACAAAGGCTGGCACTTGGTGACGTCAAAGGTTTGCCACCACTGCTATATATGATATATTCCCCCAAAGTATTCATGTAACAAAAGCTTTCTAAATATCAACATCAAATATATATATATCAAAAAAATGTAAAATATATATGATTCAATGAATTCATAAATTCTAGTGACAATGAACTGCAGCAATTAATTCCCTGATAATTTTTTAACTGAAAAGTGTATGGTTTTATTGAACAGATTCAAACATAAAATCTCCAATGTTGACAACTTTCACTTTGAGATAAACAACAGGTATAGGAAATTTCATTTGTGGATCTAATCCAGACCATGGGTAGGTAGATAAGGAGAAGGGGAAAGAAAGAGATCACTTTTAAGCAGCTTTGAGAATCCCAATTTCCTACTCTCCCTGAATTCCTAATTCTAATCCATTCTCCTCATATGTATCTGACCTTAATTAGAAGCTGTCCCAAGCAAAGTTTTGAAATATCTTCCACTGATGTCAATATAGATAGCTTTAAGATTTCTGAAATAAATAATTTTGAGAAGGGAATACTGCTAGAAAATAAAATGCTAATACTTCCTTAAAACTCTCCCCTTGCCCTACAGTATGACTTTAAAATAGTATTTATTGAATTGGATAACAATCAAATGCTATTTTAAAAGCTTCAGTGCCAGACAGAAGGTATTTTTAAGAAATAGTGCTGCTAGGGAGAGAGTTTCATACATGATCCCTTTCAAAACTACCATCCATTATTATCAGTAGCACATGGCACATGTGAGACAGCACACTGGGAAGTTTATGTCAAGTGCAATGAGCATTGCTCAATGTTACTACAAAATCCCCAATAGTTAGGCATTTCAGTTCTCCAGCCAAAAGAAATTTACTAACACATTATTCTTATAAAATGCCACATTGCTAGACTACTACTAGTGGTTTATACAATGTTGGGTGTGTCTGTGTAAAAATATTAATAGAACAATATTAATACTCTAAATAATAATGAATAGAATTTCAAGTTTAATACTATTATGCAACAAAAAATAATTAATTACATGCATTTTAAGTGTGTAACTCACTTGAAACATTAAATATTTAAATATATATGTAATCTAATCAGAAATATATACCACAGAGAGATGTGTGGGGAGAAAAAACAGCTAGATAAATTCTAAGTAAGTATTAGTAACTTCACAGATCTCCCTTAGCGATTTAAGCAGCATATGAAAATTATCAAATATAGATAGATTTCCAGATTAGAACATGGCAAATTTGATCTTATTTCTCAATGTTTTTCAGAAAACATTCTATAAGCACATAAAAGCTTAAAATGTATATTCTAGACCATAAGAAAAATATGTGAGCCAGTCACACCTACTTAATGTACTAGCAAACTATTTCCTAAAGATGAAAAAGCCGGTACCTATCTGATTAAATCTCTCTTTCCTTGTTGGCGGGCCCATATGTTTTCCCAAATGAAATGCTCAGCTAGTGTGGGTCAGTGAAGGAAGTTACATGCTTTCATAAAAATATTCTTTCTTGGGATTTCCTTCTTTCTAGAGATGCCAAGAATGATGCCTTGGTTGCTTAATTCAGGATGTTCCACACGTTAATTCACAAGATGAATTAACCAAGATGAATAGTGCTGTCAGATTGAAAACTGGTTCACCATGACCGAAAGAGTGAGATACAATGACCTTTATATTCAAAATAACAATATTCCTATAATACCATGATGTGATTTAAAAAAAAAAAAAATTCTCTAGGTTTATGCAATAATATGTTTCATGTTTTTATTTTTTATTACACTCTGATTAGAATTCTTTCACAAATCCACTATGAAATAAAACATATTTTCATGGCCTAGCTTATTAATAGTTCATTGTTCTTTCATTTTCTTATTTATACTAATGTTTACATAAAATACAATATACATTATATTTTTGTACATCATTAACAAAATGACAGATGTGCATGCACATCATCCTAAATTTTCCTAGCCTACTTTTTTATTAGTTAGTTTCATTCTATTCTATCAAAATAGCATGGTTTTTTAAGCTCCTTTATACTTTATGGATGAGTGTCCACCATCAATCATTATGTTGAAAAAGTTACTAAATTATATTTCTCAATGTCATGACACAATCCCTGCTCTTTCCATATTTGTATCCCAATATCTGACACGTATATGTCACAGGGTTTGTACCATGATGCATATATCATTTCTTCCTTCATTCCCCTTCTCCTAAGACACCAGTGCTTTTTGTAACTTTTGTAAGTTGTCTAAACTTTGCTTATACATTTGCTTGCATATATATGTATATGAGTTTACATTAACTAAGTAAAAAAGGATTTTAGGCTCAACTAAAAAGATGCCCTGAATAATAATGCTGGACAAACTTTTTTAAAATGTATTGCTTTTAATAATAAGTACCTAGGATAAGGAAATTTTATCTCTTCTCTCATTGATCTTAAGCAATTCTTTGGTACTACATGTATATATCATCTAACAACTACAAACGTCTACTTTTATCTGTTATTTTTACTGAGGTTCATTTATACAAATTTACAGAGTAATTCTAATATATTTATTCAAAAGGAGTCCCTTTCTTCGAAAGTATTTAAAAATGACTTTTAATCAATAATCAAATCAGCTAATTAAAACAAAAGGAAATTAATAAATTATCATTTATTTAATTAGCTGTTAATCTTTGCTGTATCAACGATTCATCAAATAATGCAAGAAAAATCTTCAAATTCAGTGAGGACACTGAAACAGCTGGTCAGAACTGGTATGAAATCCTCTAAATCAAATATTGATTCTGACTCCATTTGTAACAATACAGTTATGAAAGAATGTGTGTTTACATGCTACTTGAAGAATAAACCAATACTGCTGTATTGGCTGTTTCATACTCACCATGAAATATATTTACTAGCAAAATAAATGTTAGTGCGATGTCTAATATTCTTTGATTAAATACTGATATTCTTTGATTAAATACTAATACACATACAACATTAGTTACTTGTGATGTGCACTTTGATTTTATGTATATGTATAATACTCAAAAGTAACTTCTAGTATATTAATAGGGGCAAGCTTAGAAATAATTTTGCATGGGAGTGCAGCTTATAGATGATTCCTCAGTGATTACCCCTAGGTCAGGGGTGTCAAACTCACGCATCATCACATGACACACCACAAATTTTCCCCCTTCACTAAACTGGGAGTGGGCATGGCCAGCACATGATGCATCCAGCCCGCAGGCCATGAGTTCTACACCCCTGCTCTAGGCCTTTATAAGCATATTTACTACCAACTACCCTTTCTGTGTTGGTACATGTTTAGGTACTATGAAAGAATTATTTTATGCAGCCAATTGTTTTTCTATTTATTCAATTTATTTGCCACCCATCTCACTACAGGTGTTAAACATTTTGATGTAATACCTTGTGCCTGAGCTGCAGAGCTGTGAGAATAACCGAGAGCCAGGAGCGCAGTCTCCACTAGCTGACTAAAAAGCACATCTTTACGAACCAGAACAAACTCTGCATGTTCTTCTCGATTATCATATTCAAGAGAAGTGTCCAATTGTTCCACGACGCAAAAGACGGGGATCATCAAACCTGGAGAAAGAAAAATTATTGAATTCAAATTAGAAACTGTAAGAAAAGTTTCTGAATTAGTACAATAATGTCTCTTGTTGCAAGTTCCATTACCAAGTACAGGTAGTCCTTGACTTATGACCACAACTGAGTCCAAAATTTATGTTGCTAAGTGAGACATTTGTTAAGTGAGTTTTGCTCCATTTTACAACATTTCTTCCCACACTTGTTAAATGAACAAGTGCAGTTGTCAAGTCAGTAACACAGCTGTTAAGTGAATCTGGCTTCCCCATTGACTTTACTTGTCAGAAGGTCGCTAAAGGTACCCCAGGAAACTGCAACCATCAGAAATGTGAGTTGCTAAGTATCTGAATTTTGATCACGTGACCATGGGGGTGCCACAATGATCATAAGTGTGAAAAAAGTCATTAGTCAGCTTTTTTAGTGTTATTGTAACTTCAAACAGTCACTAAGCAAACTGTTGTAGTTGAGGACTACCTGTACATTTAAGAAAATCAGAAATAGGACATATCTTTGTTAAGCTTATATCCCATCTGTTCTTCATGTGGTAAAAGTGTCGTACTTAATTTCTCTCCTCTGGTTTACCCCCACAAAAATAAACCCTATGAGGTAGGTTAGCTTGAGATTTCCTCAGTGAGTTTAACTTGAGTTCTTGGTTCTACTCTAATACTCTCTCACTACCTCACACTGCTACTAAATCAAATAGTATTTGGGAGTATATTGACTCAGAAGATGGAGATTCCATTTAGATATTAGAAATGAACTCTTCCTAAACTTTCTTGATTGGGAATCATCCAGAGTTTGGTATATAAGATGAACAGCTATATAAATGTTTTAAATAAATAAACTTTTTAAAATACATCTGAAGTAGTAGCCATCTCACTGTTTATTTTTCTGTAATAAATGGAATAATCTCACTTTAAAGGCAGGCAGAAATATTTTATACAAAATTACGAAACAAATAGAAATAACAAAAAACAGTCATGTAATGCCAAACTTTTCTCTTCTGGGTAGAAGAAATACCTTCCACTTTTTATGGTAATAGGTTGGGTTGCTCACTTCTGATTATCCTAGAGCTAATTCTCACAAGTTTATTTCAAAAGAGTTCTGAATAACCAGGTAGGTTCAAATGAAAGCATGTGATAAGTAAGGATTAATAAACAGATTATACAATATTCTCTAAAGAAAATAATATTGTGAATAATTTAAGATGAATCAAACATATAATAATAAATCGTATTATGAACAATCAACTTGCTAGGTCCATTTCATCATATTCAAGTATGTTATTTATTATGCATATTTAATTATGTAAAGTGATTTCCAATTTGGAGAAATTCATCTTCAAAACAATTAATTTAAATGCTTCTTGTTTTTCTGTTATCTGTACAGTAAACTGACACTTTAAAATGGCTGGCACTTATAATTCTACTGTCAGAAATTATAGTTGTCTTTCTGATCAAGAGTCTTCCTTCTGCAAGTTTAACTTGGCCAACCATTAATAAGTTGCTAAATTTCTAGTAATATCTATGGCTTGTAGAAATCATTTGGCACCTTCTTTTCATTATACATTGTTCCAGGTTTGATTTTGTATATCTGTGTTTATTGATCTGAAACCATTAAAAATGAAGAAAGAAGATGACTAGAAGTCTTCAATGGAAGAACTGAAAAATAGAGTGTAGGCTAACAGAAAACATGAAGGAAGAAGTATACAAGATGGAAGAGAAGAGGAAAAGATGCTTTGAGAATGAGTTATTTTGAGGAAATATTGTGGGTGCTTTCACAAAATGGCCATTAGTAGGTACTTCATTAAAAGGCTAATAAAAAGCACAATGTTAAAACTGAATCAAGAATATTTTTCATAGGGTTTTTCCTCTAAATTAATAAAAATGTGAAAGTTATCAGAATTTAAGTCAAATATTTTTAGCATTACCACCTACAGTATGTCCATAACATAAAATTTTAATTCCATACTCCAATTTGCATTCAAACAAATGCCTGCAATTAAAGCCACCATAATTTTTCCCAAAGGAGATTTAAATAATGAGTAAGTTACATTTTACAGTTTCACTAACAGTTGCTCAAACCAGAAAAAGAATATTACTGAGATATAATACTTTAGAAAAATAATTGCTTAAAGTATGCTTGATAGTTCTGATTTATTATTTTTAATAAACAGATGGAGTTTTAGATGTATATGAACACTTGCTGAGTTAATCAAGTATTGTCAACCCAACATTCAAACCTTCTCTCCCAACTGATATACTCAAATATTTGGAAATAGAATTATACTGTCTGTTTTATAGTGCCTCTCCTCAATCTACTGTCATCACCAACAGTACACTCATATCATACCAACTCATAACTAATGTTTTAATATTTACTCATTTGGAAGAATTCATCCTCTCGTAAAACCGGGAGGGAGAAAATCATCAAAAAGAAAGCAAGGAAGACATTTCCCTATAGAGTATCCCTATTATAAACATGTTTTCTGTAAAAACTTTATATAACAAATGCTTTAAATATTAAGAACATCTACATTTTATTAAGTGTGATGAAAGCCAGAAAAATACTTAATAAATTAAAAAAGAGTAGCAAGTATACATCTAGCTTTCTCATAAAAACACAGAATTTACCTGAAAACTAAATATAACAATTTAATAGAAATATGCAACAATATACCCTATTTTTCAAAGAAAGCAATGCTGAAGGTCTGTATTTTTTCTGATAGTGGATCTTTCTTCCCTTTTCTGTGCATATATTTATTTATTTATTTGAAATATTTAAAAGCAGAATCACTTCTAATAATTCAATCAAGTCACCTAACACTACATAGTTATTTATTTTCAATAAGTGAACATTTCAAATATCTACAAATTGTAGCCTACAACCTTCTGATTTCCTTTAAATCCCCAGACTTGAGGTTGGCAGACTCATATTCATAACACTACAATTATTTTCAAGTATAAAATAAAATAATAAAATAATACATATTTGATTCTTACACTAAATGTTTTTATTTAGTTAACACAATTGTATATTTCTTCCAATTATATTAAATCTCAGACTGGTTTAGAATCAGTTAAACCTGCATATACTGACAGTACAAATCTCAATAATTAAAACAACCCACACATATTTTGTTTATTTATACTTATTCTTAAAATCAATCAATCAATCTTTAACAAATGATCACCAAAAATTAATGAGCAGAATAATTCTCAGAATACAATGTTCATTCTTCTCCAGGCAATAAATCTAAAACATTAATAGGTATCAAGTAAAAAGTACAGATAGTCCCCAACTTACAGCAGTTTATTTAGAGATTGTTCAAGCTTACAATCTTCTTTCGACTGTTCCCGTTAGGAGTCGCCACAGCGAATCAACTGCCACCACCCAGCTCTATCCTCGGCATCCTCCACTCTCGCCCCAGTCACCTTCATGTCCTCTTTTAGCACATCCATATATCTCCTCCTTGGCCTTCCTCTTGACCTCTTGCCTGGCAGCTCCATCTCCAACATCCTTCTACCAGTATAACCACTCTCCCTTCTCTGCACATGTCCAAATCATCTCAATCTGGCCTCTCTGACCTTGTCCCCAAAACAGACAACCTGAGCTCATTCCTAATCCTGTCCATCCTGGTCATTCCTAAAGAGGACCTCAACATCCTCATCTCTGCTACCTCCATCTCTGTCTCTTGTCTTTTCCTCACTGCTACAGTCTCTAACCCAGACAGCATAGCTGGTCTCACTACTGTCTTGTACACCTTTCCTTTGATTCTTGCTGACACTCTTCTGTCACACAACACTCCTGACACCTTTCTCCACCCATTCCAACCCGCCTGCACTCATCTCTTCACCTCTTTTCTACACTCCCTATCACACTGGACTGTTGACCCCAAATACCTAAACTCCTGCACCTTCTTGACCTCAGCCCCCTGTAACCTCACTGTTCCACTTCCCTCTCTCTCGTTCACACAATGTATTCTGTCTTACTACGACTGACCTTCATTCTTCTTCTTTCCAGAGCATACCTCCACCTTCCAAGGTATTCCTCTACCTGTTCTTTGCTTTCACTACAGATCACAATGTCATCCACAAATCATTGTCTATCATTCAAGCTTACAATATCACTGAAAAAAAAGTGAGTTGTGACTGTTTTTCACACTTAACAACCATTGCAGCATCCCATTGATCATGTGATCAAAATTCAAACATTTGGCAATTAACTCATATTTATGACAATTATAGTGTGTTGAGATCGTGTGAGCCCTTTTTGCAACCTTCTGACAAGCAAAGTCAATGGGAAAACCAGGTTCACTTAACAACCCTGTTACTAACTTAACAAACTAAAGTGATTCATTAATAACTGCCTCACTTACCCAGATAAATTTTGAGCTCAATTGTGGTATTAAATTGAGAATTAGTTGTATTTGTTCATGTCTCTTGATATTTTCTGAGTCAAATTTAATCTTTGAATTAAATCAAGTTACTTAAAATTGAGTCAGAAAATATCAAGAAAGTTGCATAAATAATCAACACCAATGCTAAAGAGAGAATAAAAGTTTGATTTGTTTTATTTTTATAGGCCTATAGGGACTTTGACTCAAACCAATTTCCCAGCATGCAGAGTATTCATTTTTGCCAGTGAAAGTTTCCCCCCCAAAAATTCTGGGATTCTAACACAATCCCCGTCTCCCTTCTGGTTTTTTGAAAAGTATCTGCTAAATGCTGTTTTATTTGAATTAGGAGACTAGTAAAATAGACAGCAAAATGTAGAGTTTTAGCGCCTATTTGTATTCCCAAATTTATCTTTAGATAAAGGAACTATCATCTACCAGTAGCTATCATCTATGTAATATGCTATGAACATGCTGACATCCAGGAAAAAAACGTGAGCACGGAGTGATCAGGAACAAGTTGAGGAATATTAGAAACAAGAATAGAGTATCGGGGGGGCTCCCCCTGACCACCCTATGTACATCATTTCCTAGAAAATTTCCTCAGTTTCACTTGATTAAATATTGGGGCAAGCGAAACTTCCATTGTGCCAAGACTCGTTTAGATTACTTTATTGTCATTGCACCTCGTACAATGAAATTAAATGCCATCTTCAGTGTACATTATAACCACAAAATAAAACACAGACACACATCCTTCACATTCTATACAATTGAAAACCCCTGATATTGCATTAATATTGCACTATACAGTAGAATTCAATATAGTTACTGCTCTGGGATAGAAGCTGTTTTTCAGCCTATTTGTCCTTCATTTCTTTTTCAGTTTAATTGCCACAGTGGAAGGCAGATTTCCACAGGAACGTAGGGTTGGGAAGAAAAGATTAAACCTGTCTTTCTCACATGGAAATTATTTTTACAAAATTATCCCTTGGTATCATGTACAGAATGATTATTGTGGATAGAATATATATGGGTTCAGACTAAATATGATTAATTGGAGAAGAAAGAAAAAACAAATGAACATACGTATCTAAGATTATGTTAACATAACATTAGAAAATGACACACACAAACTCCAATATAAGAGGTATCTAATGAGCTACTAGGAAAATACAGGGGGCAAATATAAGTGACACTGGTACTTATGATACCACTGCACTCACATAAAAAGGATATCCAGCTAACAATATATATACAGAGGAAATAATTCACTGCCACAAGATATGCTAGCTATTGGATATATGGAATATCAGAATTATGATTGACAGTATCTTTGATATTATCAAGACAGAAATGTCAAGAATGAATATTGACATTTTGGAAATCAGTGAACTGACATGGGCTACTACTACTACTACTATAGTCATATCAAAAGCACCGACACGAACTAAAATGAACCACTTCATACCAAACATTAGATTTTCTACTATGCAAGATATTCTATAATCTTCTAAGAAATCATAAAATCATAAATAATCATCATTATTAGCAAAAAAAATGATAGAACTTACATTTGAACATAATCTAAAAATAACACAGTGATCTTAACTCAAACACAAACCAGACCAATAAATATTACTATGATATGCTTTAAGCCTGGATGTATGGGAAGCAGAAGCTGAATTGTTCCAGGGTTACTTTCAAGAGCTTGCTGACATAGCCTCCTCCCCTATGACATATTAATTATACAAAAATTGGTATGCTGAAGTTAGAAGTAAATAACATCCAAAATACTAGGAAAATTTGGCCTCGATGTACATAATGAGACAGTATTCTGCTGCCAAGAAAATTAAATGTTTATAGCAAATACTTTCTTCCAACAACCTAAAAGACTATTCTATACACAGACATTATCAGAGGAACTATAGCAAAATAAAACTATGCACTCTGCAAGTATGGATGGAACACTTTTTCAGTCCCACCACCACCACCACCATCCCATCAACAAAGATCTGGTGCTGATTACAGCCCTGATCACAAACTCCTTGAAAATGTACAATTTAAGCTAAAAGAAAAAAAACAAATAAATAGTTTTTAAAATACAGTGCCTAATTCTTTTACAGAAATTCATGACATCGTTAAAAATAAACCAAACAAGATATCATGAAATGCAAAAAACAAAAGAAGGTAAAATGGCTGTCTGCTGACATGTTGGGAGGCAGAAAACAAAAGGCAATGGAGACAGAGCAAATTTTCCCAACAAAGAGCTAAGTTCCAGAAAAGAGCAAGAAGAGTCAGAAAGAGTTAAAATGAACATTGCAAACAAGATTAACAGTTGAAGGAGAAGAATAAGAGTTATTTAAGGAAATTACAGAAATCAAGGAAAACTTTTATGCAGAGGTGGGAAAGATAAAAGTCAAGGTAGACAACAATCTACTGCAGAAAGAAATATTCAGAAGTGAGAGAGGATGTTTATAGAAAAATTGCATAAAAAGATATCCCCGTCAGGCACAAGTATCCACAAAAAGGAGTTTATTTCAAAGCACTTCAAGTTTATTACATGCTACCTATACACAAGAATCTGATCTTCTAATAGTCAAGTCAAATTGGCACTAGATAAGAGTCAATGGAATTCATGACTTAGGTCTCTTGTGAGAGTGCAGCAACTCCAAACTGATGATGCATTTGACCCCACCCTTGGGCTAGCCTGGTCACTTTCTACAATCCCACAAATATCCAAACAAAATTTTGATCACTGAATTAGACACAGTCTAGAAAGTAAAAATAAATTTGTTGTGAAAGTATTGCTAACAATTAAACTGCAGAAGAAGACCAGCAGAAAATATTAGAATTGTTTAAAAACTAGTAACATTATGCAATCACATTGATAATTGCAGGTTGAAAACAGATATGAGAAACACAGCAATGGCCAAGGAATTTAAAAAGATCAATTTATATTTCAATACCAAAGACAGAAATGCTAAGGAATGTTCAAACTACTAAACTACACTTATCTCAATAAGATAATAATAATAAGATGTTTTGTCATTCCGATTTCAAAAATACATAAGTGAAAACTGCCAGATGTAAAATCTGTATTCAGAAGAAAGAAGATCCATTGCTAATATCCAAAGACTATTAGAGGAGACAAGGGACTTCCAAACAGATACTTATTTCTGCACTATTACTTATGTAAACTTTATTTAAAGACCATCACAAGCTCTGGATAGCTCTTAAAAACAAAGAGAGTATCACACTACTTTATCTGCCTATTGAATGGTTTGCACAGTAATCAGAAAGCAACTGTTTAAACAGAATATTATATAGGGTAACATATTGATTCAAATTGGGAAAGTATGCCAAAGTCATATACTATCACTTCATTTATTTATTTATCTACATAATATTTATTAAGAAATGCTAATCTAGAATAAATAGGATGGAATTAAAATTGCCAGGAGAAGCATCAATATCCTCAGATACCCTGATGTCTAGGAGTGGAAGATTTAAGGAATCTTGTTAAAAATGAAAAGAAGAGCAAAAGCCATCCTGCTTATTATTAAGAAAAAAAACCCTACAATGAAATCAACAAGTCATGCCAAGTAATGTAAACAGATGGAAAAGCAGCTGAAGTAGTAACACATTTTATCTTCCTAGGCTCAAAAACTTATAGGAAAGGAGGCTATAGCCATGAAATTTCCTACTTGGTATTTCCTACTTGGGAGAAGAATATGACAGATCTGGACAAAATATTAAAGAGTTAAAAATGTCAACCAAAATTTATTTATAAATTTATATTTCTAAGAACTAGTACTTACCAATGACTCTGGGCAAAGTACTAAAAATGGGGTGGGGGTAAAAATATATAAATAAAGGGTGGTCATTTTAGGGTTGTATTATGTGAAGATATTCCCAATTGTAAAACATATATCTGAAAACTGGACCATCAGAACGACCAATGAAGAAATACCAATCCCTTGGAATTCCAGTATTGGTAAAAGATTGAAAATACCTTGGACTACAAGAATAAATCATTGAATGTTAGATGAAGTTAAACCAGAGTGCTCAATAAAAGCAGTCATAATAAAGCCTCAATATTCTGGACACAAATCAATGGAAAAAAAATCCGATTCATAAAAATTATAAGCAATCAAAGCAGGCCAACAGAAGATAAAGTAATTAGATGCTATTGCTGATGACACTAGCATGGGCTCAAAGAATCAATTGCTAACAAATAGTCTTTGTAAAATGTTCATCCAATTGCAAAGCACTGAAAGTGAATGAAAACAAATTTTGCACATATAGAAAGAAATTGCATTTTAGCAGTTGTTTGAGGGGACCCCCGTCCCTAATTATTTCTGCCCATCCCACCAAATCTGGTAGGGTAGACATGATCCTGGTCTTGTTTCTGAAACAGTGCCCTCTAGTGGGATCCAGAAAGCATGTCTTCTCTGTTGCAGCACCTATCAGAAAATAAGAGCAGCCCTGTTGCCCTATGGGAAAACCCTGAAGGACTATTATAGCCTTGATACTGAGGCCAAGATGTTTCATCATAGTTTTTAGGGACTTTATTGTAATGTTGTTTTATTAGTTCTTGTTTTAATGTTTTTGAATTGTGGACTGCCTAGAGTCACAAGATGGTTATCTAAACTCAATAAATGAATACTTTATAAATATGTTTTAAATTATGTCCTAGGAGGCTGAAGTCAGAGTCTTTGTAATACCCAAATATATCTCAAATGCAAATTGGAAAATTATTTGTTTCTAAATTTTAGAATTATGCTTAATGTACGTGTCATTGCATGGATAGCAGACGTACAGCCTTCACTAGGAACAACAAACCTTTCTGATTTATTAGGTATATTCTTATACCCTGGGAGTAAGCAGAAGACAATTTAAAATCTATTGGTAAAATCTCTTTAGATGTTCTGCCATACATATAGTTTTCGATTCCCACACAGTCTATAAAGAGCAAATAAAATTGAAAGTTAAAAAAAAACCTGCCAACTATGTTATTATAATTGTTTATCACTTGGCTTCAGTATTTCCCATCTGTAAACTAGGAATAAATTGGTTCTTTTAACCAATTTTTGTGCAACAATACTAGTTTTTTAGAGTATTTGTTGCAATCTTTATCTGATAAAAATATATACATCCATATATACATACAGTATCTGTACATACATATAAAGGTAAAAGTAACATTTTCCCTGTCTAATCGTGTCTTACAGTAGGGGGTGTGTTCATCTCCATTTCTTAGCTAAGGAGCCAGAGTTGTCTGAAAACATTTTCCATAGTCATATGGCCAGCAAGACTTTATGATGAGTACCTATTTAACTACTCGCATTTGCATGCTTTCAAACTGTTAGGTGGGCAGGCACAGGGGCAGGTAACAGAAGCTCACCACATTGGGTGGTACTTGGGTGGACAGTCAGTTTTCCAGCTGACAAGCTCAGCATGTTTAACAGTGCTTCCATATATACGTGTGTGTGTGTGTGTG
>JAEANM010012411.1:0-14823 GCA_017656035.1 Myanophis thanlyinensis | reverse complement strand
TGGCCAGCGATAATGGAAGCTGGCTAAATCTAGGTGCCGGAAAGCACAGCCACTCGGTCTTAGCTGGGTTGAGCTGAGGTCTGTTAAACCCCATCCAACTCCGCACGGCCTCCAGCCCATCACTTCAACAGCCAAATTGGGGTGGTTTGGGGTTATCTTGTTTGCATTCTTTTAGATCTAGTTCTCATGGGAAAGTTTCTCTGGGCAGTTGACACCTGTGGGGGGGATGGCTTAAGGGAAATGTTGGATCTCTTTTTGAAGGGGTTGGTGAGAAATTAACATGTGATAATTAGTGGAACTTTCAGTTTTACTTGGGTGGAGAAAGCCTGGGAACTTTATATTCGGGATTTCTCCAGACTGTACCAGAACAATGTCTTCAATAAAATCTTACTCTTTGGACTTTGTCTCTTTGGAATTCTGATTGTGTTGCTGATGTTGTATGGAACCCTGACAGCGGATCCCCTTGGTAGATCAAAGATTTGTTTCTCTGGGTTGATCACTTTTGCAGATCCTGCTTTATGTAAGGACCAGCCTCTCCTTCTTCTCCAAGAAAGTAAAAACACTTGAAATGGTGATATTTCAAAAGGAACCTTTTATTGGGGTTATAACCAGAAAAGTTATAACCAGACAAAGGAAAGCAGGATCTGAGATCCCTTCAACCAACAAGTTAAAATAAAGCATTTAGGAACCCAACCCCTCCCTTCTGCCTGATGTGAATTCAACCAATCTGCAATTCTCCACAGTGGTGGGGAATAGAATCCAAGCATGGGCGTGGCCTCATCCATGAGATCATCTGACTGAGCCAATCAGAACAAAGTCTGCCTTTTGCTGGAAGGATCCAGTTTTTAGTCTCAGTCCGAGATCAACGGTTGTTTTCTTATAGAGCTCCATCCCATGCTTAGATTTCTTCTAATTTTCAGCCTAAATTCCTCTCCTTTTCTGAGAAATCAGTGCGAAGGTAACATCTAACTTGCAGCCTGTCTATCTGGAGGGGGAGCCCTCCACAGCATTTAGCTGCTTCCTGGGCGTATTCTGATGAAGCGTCACCAGGCGCACCACTGAGATGGTAGAAATTAAATTTAAAATCACTACGTCTCCCCTTTCTCTCGTACTCCCCAGCTGGGTTGAATTCTCTCTCCTCGCAGTGCGCTTTTCAAAAGCTTTCAACCTTCTGCCCAAGCTCGTTCCCTCAGAAGAGTTCACGTCGGGACTGCCGCACCTCTCAGGCAGATGCCTGATTGATCACTCACGGAGCAATTTTAACCTTGCAATCGTCGGCCGGCCACATCGATAGCCTCTTTCAGGCTACAGACAATCAGATGCAGAGGCCACTTCATCGCTAGCCGCTGTCACCTCACTAGCCACCTCCTGCCAAGATCCATTTGTCGTGCCCGCCATTTTGAGGCTTTAACACTGCGGCTGTCATTTTTCACAGCACAGACATCGCGGTGGCCATTTTGGAGCCCTGTTTATACTGCCGCTAAATAGAGACATTTAGCTTTTGAATTGACCGAAGTTGCTTTGCATCTGCAATGAATTTTTCCCCAGCTGGGGTCATCCCATTCCCCCTTTCATGGGACAAATTTTACATCTGCCCTAATTAAAGGGCCAGGATTGTGCCATGCTCCCCGGACCGGTTGAGCTTCCCTCACTTACAGAAAGACACAGCTAAGGATCTTTGGTGCGCAGCTGGCCTTCGGCCTTAAGCCCGCATCTGCCCCACAACAGAGCTCGCACATCATTTCCAGCTCGTTTTAACCACAGCCTGGTTGTTGGGGCACAGCTGGCCTCCCGCTTAAGTCCGCACATGATATTCAGGTGAGGCACTTTATAAGTCCTCCACTGAACGGTGGCCGGCCCGTGGCCATAACTCCACCTTTCTATTGATTTGAACAGCAGGCTTTAGCACATCTGCTACCACACAGGACCTACTCAAACTTGCACTTACAAGCAAGGTCCTTGCTTAGCCTTCACTTTATAATTGCTGACTCATGGAGTCTAGTTCTCAAACTCAGCCAGCCACAACGACCTCCTCTAAAAGGAGAAAAATACCCTCACAACAAATCGAAGAAGAGGGTTAAGAGCACAAAATCTACATCCAGACAGGCCTCAGATAAACTACAGGCTAAGGCTATACATAAATCAGTTCGGGCAGAGGATAGATTTGCCTCAAGCAGGCAACGAGCTTTGGAAAAAGAGTTCTCCAAAGCCAAGAAAAAATTAAAGGCTTCTGTGACCCCAAGTCAGGGCGCCTTGTCTCCACAACCCCCATCACCTGACCGGGCTGCTCAGATAGCACTCTCTCCTACTGATCTCCCATCTCAGATCCTTCCTTTATGCCAACCTGAAGCAACGTTTACACCCACATCTGCTGGCCTGAGAGACCTAATCCCATAGCAGGAACTTATAACTGGCCTCCAAAATATGTTGGAGAAAACGCTCTTGCAAGGATTTGCAGGGATCCAACAAACCCTGTAATAGGTCATTGTCCCTCACCAACAGGCCCAACCAGATGACTTCCTCTCAGTTAGAAATTCCCTTGTGGTCCACCAGGGTCAGGATCTAAATCCTTATAGTGCATCGGTAGACAGTGAAGCCTCCTCCCTAGAGGAGGAACCCAGAGACTCCACACTGTCAGATGATGAGGAGACAACACCAGATCCCCGGCCTTCATAGGTCTGTTTCCACCTGAGATTTTTAAGTCTCTCCTCACCAAGGCCAAGACCACATCTGAGTTGGGAGCAGTTACAGCTTCACGGCAGAATGACTCCAATTCTAACAAAACCTCACAATCCCTGTTTTCTTCCCCGATACCACACTCCAACCTCGTTCCTACCCCCAATTGGTTTTGGATGTCATATGTAAACAGTGGCAAAAACCAGGCACCCAGCCTTCACCAAATATGTCTGACAAGAAATATTATCAGGGGGACCAGGAGATCTCTAACCTTCTCCAGCTCCCTAAGGTGGAAGATCCTATTATTAACATCGCATCTCTGTCCCTGATACCAGGGGATGCAACGGAAGCACTTAAGCCAGAGGAAAAGAAACAGGAATTGGCTCTTCGAGCAGTGTACCAGGCTGCTACCTGGGCCTTTAGATCGGCATCAGCTGCTACATTTTTTAACCGAGCCACCCTTCTCTGGCTTCAGCAGATTGAAGAGAGACTCCTGGAGGGTGATACGAGACTACAACAGGATTTCAGCAAGATAAAGGCAGCAACACAATTCTCGGCCAATGCCACTCTAGATTCGGTGAAATTCACCTTGAGGTCATTGGCCTCATCAGTAACATCTCGCCGATTACTATGGCTACAAAATTGGCAAGCCGATGTTAGAACAAAGTGGAGAGTAGCATCTGGCACATTTCAGGGCGAGAGACTGGTGACCCCCTCTTAATTGAGACAAAGGACAACAAGAAGATCCTACCGTCTCAGCGTAAAAAAAACCAAGCGCCGGTTCCAGCCGTATCCTCGCAGACCATTTCAAAAGCCTGACTTTCAACTTGATCAAGCCCCCAGACCATATTTCAAAAGACCGGAATGCCCTCAGGACAGGTATAGAGATAGGTACCACCCCAGAATCAATCCAAATGTCCCTTTCGAGGGGCAGGAGGTCACCCCTTCTGCAAATCCAGATAACTCTAAATTCGACACCCCCATTGGCAGCAGACTAGAACTATTTGTTGACCAATGGGAGCAAACGACCACTGATAGATGGGTCATCAGTACGCTCAGACACGGTCTTTGCCTAGAATTCCTTTCCAATCCCTCTAATCGATTCGTTACTTGTTCCTTCTTTTTTTTTTGTAAAAAATTTATTGAATTTTCAACAACAAACAAACAAACACCAAACAATATATGATTTTTCGAGAGCAGCAAGATCCCGAATTATCACTTCTCCATACAGAAATAGCTCAATCACATATTCATCTGTTATGTTCTATTCTATATCTCATTACTATAACAATATTATCTCAACATTTTATCCCCTTCCCTACTTTCCTCTATCCTTGTTTTATCTATCTTATTATTCTGAATTCAATTACATATCATTTTCAAAATATCCATATCTATTTAATCATTGTATTTATACTTTTGTCTGTCCTATATATAATTTCATATTCTCTTGTTTCTTTAAAAATGTTTTCCCCTGTAATTGTTAAAACTGGAGTATCACCCTTCTATATCATTTAATTATCCCTTCAAGAATTTATGCCCTAGGAATTATAACATTCTACGTATGACTCTTATCAACCGAGTTCTGCTTGTTACATTCCCTCATAAAATATAAATCAAAAAAGAAAAAAAAGAAAAAAGAAAAAAACAACAACATATACATTAACTATTATAGTTTATAAAGAACAAAAAAAACCTAACAAAGAATAAACAAACAATCATAAATCACAATCCATAAAGTTATTATTCTATTCAAAATCATTCTATCGTCTACTGTTAATCTCATTATGCATCTTTATATTTCTATTAAAATTGTAAAGTCAGTTGGAAATTCAATTTAAATCTTTTTTTTTCAAAAAATTTAATTTTTTTTAAATTTAAAAAGCTTATAAAACATTGTAAAAGTGTAAAATTACTGAATCTCAATTGTAAATCTCTTCTTTGATGTAAAACAGTTACACAAAGCATTTCACTGTATATTATACCATGCATGATCATATATATGACACATAAAATCTACATCTGTAATCTGAATCATTTTGGTAAATCCATAAAAGACAATTAAAACATTCCATTTATCTAAATTTCACATTTTCTAACTCTTTACTATTTCTAATATAGCAATAATGTCTTATATAACCAAGCAGAATCCTCTTTCATTTTGTAATTGTTAGCCATTATCTCTATGTCTTTTTTTAAAAAAAATTCCACTTTTCTCCTCCCCTTTCCTCTCAAATTCTCCCTTAATATAATAACTTTTCAAACAGGTCTCTTTTTTTATTCATTTCATCAGAGCTTGAATTCTTAATTCCCTTAACTCCCTTTCCTGTATTTCTCCTTTTAATCTCAACTAAAACAGCTAAATCATAAAAGATGGCGTCTTCTTCTTCATACGTTTCTAAAATCTCCATTTTCGAAATGTCCTGGTTGTCTTCTTCTTCTTGATTTATCATTTTTATATAGTTTAAAATCTCAATTTCTAAAAGTTGACATAAAAGACCAAAGGATCCTTTTTCCCCTAGTAGATCACCGTCCTTTTCTTTAAGAAACTCTTCCAGAGATGATGCCATTTTTAAACACTTTAAAACAACCCCCGATTGATTTTATTTCATGTTCCCAAGGTCCTAAAGATCCAGTATTCAAAGCTCCAAAGTCCATCAAATAATCCGATCAAATTCTTCCTGCTTCTTGCTGTTTTATCAAAAAAGAGGATATCTTCAGCGGAATTTCAATTATAATGTGTCTTAAAAAGATATAGGTGACTTCTCCAACATTTCAGGAAATCACCCTTTACCCCTCCCCTCTGCTTTCCTTCTTTTTAGAAAAGTTGAAATGTTCAAAGATCTTTAGTTTCCCTTTGACACTTTGTTTCAGCTTAAAAAAGCCTATTCATAGCCAAAGAAATTAATAACAGTCTTTTGCTTAAATTGCTTCTTCTTAGTACACAAATATTATATTGTAAATATGGGAGGGTAAAGAAAGAAAAAAAAATCCCCCTTCCTTCTTTTTTGCTGCTTCAAAAAGATTCTTTGGGGATAGCATTAATCTTTAAAGTCCAAATTCCAGGGTATTTTGCATAGTTTCCTCCATAAATCCGGTAATCAAGCTTTTCCCTTACCAACATCGTCCTCCTGCACATTCTTGTGTCCTGTCTGGTTCTTCTTTGTGGTGGCCATTTCTGACCCCTGGCTTCACTGCCTTCAGGAAAGGGATTTTAAGCCAGTGGAGAGAAGATTTGCTATATCTCCTCGGCCCCTGGCAGCTCCCCCCTCTTCATCCTCCTCTCCGGGGAAGGTTTATAGCCTCGTAGCCAGATGGCTCGATGTGCTCCAGCAGTGAGCACAGATAGAAACCACAGACAATCACGGATTCCGACCTGTCTGCGAAGAAGCCAAACAGGAAGTCCCAAAATCCAATCTTCTATATTTGAACAATAATTTTTTTTGCCTTCCCCTTTCAATATTTCCCTTTCATTTCACACCATTTCTTTCCCTCCAAATTTCACTTCGCTGCCAATTCAGGATGGTGTGAGTCCCTTTCTTTTTTAAATAGTCTTTTGGGGGTCAAAAGTAGATTAAAGTATCCAGGTCTGCATACTGTCCACCGACACTTCTCCAGCACAGCGCTTAGATGTTTTCCAATTGTCCCAGCTTTGTGGTGGCCATCTTAAGCTGCCTCTTTGTCCTGCTGTGGCATGGAGGAATTTAAGCCTGGGGCTCTGCAGGAGAATTGCAGAGGTTCCTCAACCTCACCAGGCACCCTTCTTTGGCTTCGCTACCCACACAGGGAGGCATTCAGCTCCCTTACAAGCCTACAAGTGGAGGAAGACTAGAAGAAAAGTGGAGCAATCCACTTCTGCTTCTAGCAAAGTTGCGATGTCAACTAGAACAAAATATATTGATCACATTCATTACAATTATTCTTACTTCCAATCATAATGCTTATTCATTACTTATAATCTTCCATTGTTTAGTTATGTACATTTTTATCATATCATCATATCATATTTATGCCAATCCCTATTTTCTAATCTTCTGTTCTACTACAAATATAACCTTGATCATATCTCTTACTTTTCACCATTTATGAAAATCCAGTAATAATATTAATAGTACACATATTTTTATACTGCTACAATTATCCATCCTTTAATTATTCAATTTATACACTTTCATTATCTAGTTATTCAATATTGCAAACTATTATTTTTGTGCTAGTCCCCTTTTGCCTATCATACATGTTAATACAAATTTAATGTTATTAATCACCATCTTATATTTCCCAAATTATACATTTTTATGTCAATCATCATGTATTACAATAGTATGTATTAAGACAGCTATTTAAATTAATTCTATATCAATCAACATATCCTACATTTCATAAATCTTGCTGCAATATAACATCACATTTAATATATTTCACACATTCTATGATTCTAAAAATAATATACCTGTGGTGTGTTATATTGTTCCCCTTCTGTCTAGTCTCCCTCCTTCTTAAACTTTTACCTATGCCACTCCTGTGACTGCTGTCTTTGGAAAAGTTTTCTTTCTAGTCATTGTCTCTTATCCTCCTTAATGTTCTTAGTGTCCTTTTTTTTGCTTGACTCCCATATCCCTCTCTTCTATCTGTATTTCTGGTTCTGTTACCTTCTAAGTTGCCCACTTTAAACTTTTCTCCCTTCTCTGCCCCTTTCCACTGTTTGATTTCCAAGAAGTCTGCTCTTGTCCCTTTCTCTTTCCCAGTCAGAACTTCCTGAATTTCCAATCCCTCTTTAACTTCTCACAAAGTACTATTTCCTTGTTTTATTTCCACTTTTTCACTTTTAATAATGTGCCTTTTAAGTCTTTTTGTGCCCTTTGTTGGATCACTATTTCTATTTTTTCATCTGTTTTTTTATTTATTTCTACTTCTTCCTGGATATCTTGTCTGTTCATCTCTTCTTGTAATATATTTTCCACTTTTATTTTCAGTAGACTCCGATCGATAAAGAATCGATAAAGTCCTTGCATTCTGTTTTCCACATTTCCCTACTATTGCATAATAACAACCCAAACTCCTCCCAATTGCTCATTTCTTGCTGGTGGAACATCTCATAAATTTTTGTTATATCACTCTTCTATCCAATGGTCCAACATCTATATGTTCAAGTGCTAAGTCCAATTTCCAACAGTTCAATAGAGAAAGATATCACACTTTTATATTCCAGTGTTAATCATCTTAGTTCTTCTGTCCAGTTCCAAAAAAGGATTTTTTTGGGATCTCCTTGATCTATTTTAATAGTTCAGTTTAGTGTTGTGAGCCTCTAAAATTCAATGTTTTTTACTTCCACTGTATTTCATGTGTAATATGCTCCTCCTGTCAACAGGTGGCACTGTGAAATCAGGTTTCTGACATCAAACAATTCTTAAAACAGTTATATATTATTTATTTTGAGTATTCAAACTTTATAAATTCTTTTGAGTCCATAACTCCAGCATTTTAAAAAATGGCTGTCCAAAATAATGCTTTTCCAAGTTTAAAAATCCCATTTTCTGTGTTTTAGTAATCAGCTAATGCCTTCCCCTTTTAATCTCTCCTTCCATTCAAGTTTTTTTCCACCCCCAAAGTTAATGCACCACCAGTTCAAAATAGTTTCTAGACACTTTCTTGTTAGTCTTTTGGGGGTTAAAATTCAAAATCAAGCTATTCTTCTCACCCATTTCCAAAACTGTTCAACTCCACTCCTGAGCTCTTCTTAGATGGTCACAGTTGTCCCAGCTTTGTGGTGGCCATTTTTGGCTGCCTTTTTGTCCTGCTGTGGTGTGGAGGGAATTAAACCCAGGGTTCATTGGGAGAGTTGCATTCTCTCCCTAACCTTACCGAGCACCCCTTCTTTGCTTCACTGCCCCTTCAAGGTGACTTTCGGCTCCAGCTAGAGCCCACAAGTGGGGGAAGGCTAGATCAGAAGCGAAATGATTTGTTTCTTCATCTAGTAATGCCACAGCATCAACTGGAAGCCTCCCTTTGGATTTTCTTATGAGTAAGGGCAACTCATAAGGAATTCAAAAATACATAAGAGCATGATGAACTAATTGTAAATGAATTGAAAATATTTTTTATTAATTGCTATGGGATAAATTGAGCAATATAAAAGATTGTATAGGGTTTCCAGAGAGAACAGATTATGACAGTTCTAAATAAGATTGATAAGGGGAAATGTTTAGCCTTTTCTAATGGTATGTTTTCAATATAAGTATTCTCCATGGTTTATACAATTTAATAACTTCCTGTAGTCCATTTTAATCACCAGTACAGAGAATAGTTTGTAATGTTCAGATTGGAGCAAGCAGATATAAGACTGTTTATTCTTACTGTCAGGGTTCCTCCTGGATGCTCGACCAAATCAACTGCCCCTTTGGTCGGGCTCCTTGCAGTAATTCAGGCTCCGTGCCCGATGCTCCTACGATGGCAGTTAACATGGTCTCCATTAGGCTGGCAGACTTGTCGAGGGCCGCCGCCGCTGCTCCAGTTGGCGAACCTGTGGCAGCGGTACTTTTTTCTTCTATCTTACTTGAGCTCTTTTGCAACCTGAGGCTATGGGAGAGCACCGGGACTCAAGACTCCAGCCGCCGAGATCGGTGGATTTTGCTTTTGTGAGATTCGGGATAATGTCAGGATTCTACAGACTGTACCAGAACAATGTCTTCAATAAAATCTTATTCCTTGGATTTTGTCTTTTTGAAGTTCTGATTGCATTGCTGATGTTGTGTGGAACCCTGACATTTACATTCACGTCACCTATTTTTATTCAGTGAACCAGATGGCAAATCTGAGGGCCATATCTTATTTGATCCTCAAAAAACCTTTGGAAAAGAAATAGTTCTGGGAAATGTTGAAGAAGTCTGTTGAGTTAGTATCTACTCTTAAACAGTTTGGTTCAAAGAAAAAGAAAAAAAAGAACTTTAGATAATGAAATAATTTTGTTTTCCATTGTTAGATGCCTAGGTACATATGTAAAACAGGCTGCCATATACATCTCCTAAATAAGTAAATAAAAATTGTGATAAGCAAAAGTCCAACCATGTAATATTGGATTATCAGCTACTGCAATGTAAAATTAATATCACCAACTCATTACTAATATTTAATCTTATTAACATTAAAAATTAGTACACTTGTATAAACCTGCTTTTCATATAAAGCTTGCCCTTTTTTTTTTTTTTTTTACAAATTTGTTGGAGTGCTGTGCCTGTTGTACTTTTCTGAAAAAGTGTTTCCATGCTGGCAACTATGGCTTGATCCTATCTCCTCAGGGCTTTAGTGGACTTCATCCATGAGTTTCCTTCCATGCAAATCAACAGGCAAGACTATAGCTCTTTTGCAACAGGTTTGCTTTCAAATCAAGTCTTCTCATTCATTCTCTATCTAAGGCATTTATGGCAACATGTCACTGCTGCCCTGAAGGAAGGTGACATTGATGTGGCAACAGAACATAAGCACATCCTTGAGGAGAGGCAGCGAAAAGAGGAGAGGCAACGAGCAACTAACAACACACTTTGGAAACCAAAATATTTTATCAAAGAGGTAATGGGAAAGATAATAGACAACAGAATGCAAGTCATCGCAAATCATTGAATTTGAGTATCTTTATGACATTTCAGTTTTGAATTGGTTAAAGAATAAAGGTATTTCTTTAGATGTTTAGATACAAAGTGATATGAATATTTGATTAAGCATTTACATATAATATACAGTATATACATTTACACACACACACACACACACACCAATGGTTAGAAACGACTAAATTGTAGCTATCAGTTTTTGAGTGAAATTTTGGATGCTGTATAAAGAACAGAAATGGAGAAGAAATATGGGCTGGACAGAACCACTAGTGGGTTGCCATCACAATAGAATTTTTTTATTATTATTGTGTCCCAGGCTGAAATGTGTCAACACTACTGCCAAGATAAATAATAAACTATCCTAATGAGTTCTCACAATGAGACTAGCTTATTCTCATGCTGCTGAATATCTTTCCAGTCAATTCAACTTGTGTTTTAGTGGGTGGTTACATTCTAGATGTAGATTGGGCAATTGCCCTGCAACTGTTCCCCCTAGCAGCCTCTTTGCAAATACTGGACAGACAGTTGGCAGCTGTATTGAATGGGGCCAGTTGAAGTGCAATGGAAAGATTTGTGAATGTCTGGCAGGACCATGTTCCAGGGCTACCTCTCTTCTTTTAATTATCCAGGCTTATTCTAAAGGTCCTGTTTTTGAGTTGGATACATCTGTTGTTTGTGGAACATGTACAGGTGAAACTCGAAAAAATTAGAATATCTTACAAAAGTTCATTTATTTCAGTAATGCAACTTAAAAGGTGAAACTAATATATGAGATAGACTCATTACCTGCAAAGCAAGATAGTTCAAGCCATTTGTCATAATTGAGATGATTATGGCATACAGCTCATGAAAACCCCAAATCCACAAAAAATTAGAATCAGAAAATCAGAAAATTAAAATCAGAAAATTAGAATATTATATGCAATCAAAACAACGATTGTACATAGAACAATATTGGACCTCTGAAAAGTATAAGTATGCATATGTACTCAGTACTTGATTTGGGCTCCTTTTGCAGCAATTACTGCCTCAATGCAGCGTGGCATGGAAGCTTTCAGCCAGTGGCACTGCTGAGGTGTTATGGAAGACCAGGATACTTCAGTAGCGGCCTTCAGCTCTTCTGCATTGTTTGGTCTCATGTCTTTCATCTTTCTCTTGACAATGCCCCATAGATTCTCTTTGGGGTCAGGTCAGGCGAGTTTGCTGGCTAATCAAGCACCACGGTCATTGAACCAGGTTTTGTTGCTTTTGGCCGTGTGGGCTGGTGCCAAGTCCTGCTGGAAGATGAAGGCATCCCCATAAAGCTCGTCTGTGGAAGGAAGCATGAAGTGCTCCAAAATCTCCTGGTAGACAGCTACGTTGACCCTGGACTTAATGAAGCACAGTGAACCAACACTAGATGATGACATGGTTCCCCAAATCAACACAGACTATGGAAACCTCACACTGGACTTCAAGCATCTTGCAGTGTGTGCCTCTCTGGTTTCCAAATGAGATGCAAAAGTTGCTCTCATCAGAAAAGAGGACTTTGGACCACTGAGCAACAGACCAGTTCTTTTTTTCTTTAGCCCAGGTAAGACGCTTCTGACATTGTTTGTTGTTCAGGAGTGGCTTGACAAGAGGAATACAACATTTGAAGCCCATGTCCAGGATCCGTCTGTGTGGTGGCTCTTGATGCACTGACTTCAGCTGTATGCCATAATCATCTCAATTATGACAAATCATGGCTTGAACTATCTTGCTTTGCATGTAATGAGTCTATCTCATATATTAGTTTCACATTTTGTTGCATTACTGAAATAAATGAACTTTTGCACAATATTCTAATTTTTCGAGTTTCACCTGTATTCTGGCAAAATGTTGACCTGAAGGATTTCTAAGTTACAAAGCATTGATTTCTCAGGATACTACTTCTCTGATGCCTGCTATCATGGGATGTGCCATCTCTGCTGATTTTACTTTGTTTCTTAGAATGTGGCCATATTTCCACACAAAATCATTAGATTGCAACAATTTAATAGATTTACGCTATTCATTTGAGGCCCAGAAATATTCTTGATAGTAATTATGTGTTGAGTCTGGTGATTTGTTTTGCACCAATCATTTTTCTGTTTTTCAATTTTTTAAAATTCAGACATTAGTAAACCTGGTGAGTAAAAGGAGAACCAATGCTAGCAATTTTGGATTTAAACCAGTTAGCAAGTCTTTCCAATTTGTCTAGCATTTTCAAGAGCCAGGAAGATTGTTGAATAGAGATTTGAAAATTATTTGTGTTAAACTCTAATCCTACATCTAAATTTGGACTAAACTCAGAACATTAAGGTTTAAATAGGTCTATGAGAGCCAGGCTACACAAATCTCGATAGCCATTAGACAACAGTAAATAATGAATTAATCATCCAGCTTTTCATAGCCTACATCTAACAGACCTAGCTTAAGATGAGGCAGTGGAGTAGCTTTAATTCAGAGAAGCAGAAATGAAGTATGAGAAGCTAAGACATTGTTCTGTTGTGAACTGTATTCTTGGAGTATACTTCTAGTATAGCAGCTTATTTTTGATACTGTTTTTTCAAATCAGGCTGTATTATTAGTCATTATTACATTTATACCAAACATCTGGATTTCTAATTTCCTTTTTAAGTTTTCTGTTAAGATGATGCTAAAAAATAATAAATCAAAAACAAAAATCTGAATTTTTAAAACTGTGTTCAATTTACATCATTGGCAAGTATTGCCCGAAGAATATCAAAAAATATTTTGGATGTCCTTGATATTTTTTCTTAATGGAGATCTTATCACTTTATTATTGAAGCACAGTGGATTTTTGACAAGTTGTTACGTTAATATAGATGCTTACCTGTAATTTCTGTAATTTTCAGGGCGATGGATGGATGTACTTTAATCCCCTCTGGAAGAGTCATTGCTAAATTCATTTGGAGTCAAATGCCCATTTTTCTAAAGGCATTAAATAGACGCATTATTTAATCTTCAGATGTGATTGTCATTAATTAAAGCTGCATTTTGTAAATAATGCACCTCAAAATGCATTTATTGAAGTTTATTGAAGAGCCATTCTATATGCATATATTAGAAGTGAATATGCTTCCTGTTTGTTGATACCATATGTATATATTGTACGTAATACACATATCACTTAGGCAGTAAGTAAATGTCTGATCTTTTGTACTGAAATCAATGTGTACCACAGCTTGCAGGATCAGACTTCACATTATCATCACTTTCTAGTATTGATGATTTTTTTGTATTTTTCACACTGCTAAAATTTTGCACTTAAAGCCACTGAATAACTTACAGCTTTAACAGAGCCTGCCTAAAGAATGTATTTTGACAAGAATATTTTTATTGTTTGTTTGGATATAACATGTAAAGGACAGGTTTATGCCTTTGTGAATCACTCTGAAACTTTGTTTCCTGGCACCATGTAGGAAAATAGAAATATTTAAGCAATTTTGTTAACCATTGACCTCATCCTTCTCACTAAGTGCTTTGTGTATCAAATGAATATTTTTATTTTCTTGGAGAATGTAGATATTTGATAACTTAATGATCAGAAGATGAAGCAGAGATTTCTGCAACACTATTAATTTTTCAAATGCACATAGTTTTTTTTTGCTTCTGTATCCAGTTTTGTTGACTACATCAATTTATTTTATTTTTCATATTTGTACACCGTCCATCTTCCTCAAAGAGGGAAGCTTAAATGCAGAACTTACTTATAGGATCATTGAAATAATTTGTTAAAAAATGCTAGCTGTTGACATGACTGTTTCAGCACAAGTCCAAAAAGTGGAAGGAAAGAGTTCTTCCACATCATTTGTTGCTATAACAAGAAACAACCAAAGCTAGAATCCAAACTGTGTTATTTGCCATGAAGTGTTTCCTTGCAATAAAATTCTAACTACATACCTAAATAATATTTATCAACTATTGGGAGGAATGAAATCTAACTTCCCAGAAAATGGTTTATGCTATTTAGAATGTCCATTCTGTTGTACCAGCCAGCTAATTTCATATTCATCCCATCCAACTAGAATGGTGCTTGAGAAAGCCTAGTTTCCCCAAGATGAGGGAAATGCAAACTGCCTGTAACTTCAGAATCATTCTGATTCATTCAAACAACTGATTGTTAATCATGTATGGAGAAGTCCAGCATACATTAAAAATCCTTGCAGAAGATTGCAAAATCCCATTCATAGTACAGTAAGACAAATCAGCTTTATAAAGTGAAAATAAGTGTGCATCTTGTCCCCCCAGTTATAGCTTCAGTATTATGGCTCATATCTCTTAATATCAATGTAGGTTTAAATTAAATTAAAATTATCAAAGTAGAAAGTTCTCTGTTCAGTCTATAAAACTGTAGTATAGCTTTCCCCCTCAAATACATTCATTTTGAACTGACCTGGATTATTTTTGTGCCTTGTCTGCTTGAATTTTTTTCCCCACAAATATATTTTATTCAGTTTTCTTATTACAAGTAAGTAATAATAATAAAAATCATCACTATACCATATAATTT